>MU185037.1:96616-124440 GCA_016904865.1 Pissodes strobi | reverse complement strand
TTATTTTTTAATTGTTTTGACAAATTCCTGCTGCGGAAGTTGATTTTCTTAAACATACTGTAAGTTTGTTTTTCGAAGTGTTTTTTGACGTGCTATTATTGTCAGCTTTTTTTAAGTGTAGTTGTATTTTGTGAATGTTTGTACAGGAATGATACTTATTGTATTGTACTTAATGTACCGTGTTGCGTAATGTGTTATTTTTTAATTGTTGACAAATTCCTGCTGCGGAAGTTGATTTTTTTAAACATACTGTAAGTTTGTTTTTCGAAGTCTTTTTTTGACGTGGTCTATGCTATGTATTATAGTTTTTAAGACAAAATAAAGAATTTGAATTTGAATTGTACAGTTGAGAATGCAGCATTATCGGATCATGAGGCGATTTTTTTCAAGATTCAAAACCCATCGTTCAAGAGGCAAAATCTCTAATACATTATGCTGGATTCTACAATTTATGTGCCTCCTCTTGCTGGGTCCCTATTTTAGATTCTGAAGATCCAATATCTGCTTCCCATACTAAGTTAGTTGAGTTGTTTAACAAGGCTTTCCCAATAACTAAAATTAAATCTAAAAAGCAGTCAAAAAAAGCCTGGTTTACCAAGGGTCTAACCATTTCTTCTAAGAATCTTCGCTCACTGCATATGGTCAGAAAGTTCCCTTCATGCCCAGGTTTTAATGAGTATTTTACCAAATATCGCTACATATTCCGTCGCTTAATAAAATTATCCAAAGAGAAATATTATTCAGATCACCTAAGCAACTGCCACAATTCACAAAAAGAATGCTCGACTATTGTGAATGACATACGTAAAAAAAAATGCTCATCTTCATGCTTTAACTCCTCTCAATTCCCCGGATTCACTCAATAGTTTTTTTTGTAGTATAGCCAGTAACCTGCAACAGCAACTCCAACCTTCGGTTGATCCAATAGATTATTTATCTCATATAAATATTCCAAATTTATTTTTGTTTTTCCCAACTGATCTTAAAGAAATAAAGACTACTTTACACTCAATCAAAAATAAAAACAGCTCAGGAGAGGATGGTCTTTCTGCAAACATTTTTCTCAACCTACCAGATAGTGTGTTGATGGTTCTGATGAGGGCAGTGAACGGGTCATGGGAGACGGGAGTTTTTTCTTCGTGTCTAAGTTCGGCAAAAGTTGTCCCGATCCATAAAGAGGGAACACCAGACAACCCGCCTAACTTCCGCCCCATCTCACTCCTATCTACCATGTCTAAGATTATAGAGAAGCTCGTGAAAACGCGCATGCTCTCCTTTATACGGGCTAATGACATCTTGAGTAGGTGCCAATTTGGTTTTCGAGAGGGCACTAGTACAGATGATGCTATTTATCATTTAGTGCATGCTTTGTACTCACATATTACTGATGGTGGGATCTCGGCAACAGTTTTTGTCAAAGGCGGAAACTGTACCACTATGGATTCAAGGGAGTTTCTTTGTCTTGGTTTTCATCGTTCTTGTTTGGTCGTCGTCAACGTGGCTTCATAGGGCCTAATTGCTCTACCTACAAATCCATTGATCACGGAGTGCCACAGGGTTCAATTATGGGTCCAGTCCTATTTCTGCTTTACATAAATGATCTCCCTAATCTTCCTATTCGCCGTAAGTTCACCATATTCGTTGATGATACCACCATATTGTGGAAGGCTCTGGACCCCGATTCCCTTCAAAAAATCATCTTGGAGGATCTCCAAAGAGTGAAAACTTGGTGTGACTCTAACCTGTTAACACTCAATCCCACAAAGACAAAATTGATATGTTTTAAATGTAATCTTGCAAACATATTCATTGATAATGCTCCAGTTGAGATCAGGCCTGACAGCAAATTTCTTGGAGTTTTCATAGATGGGAGATCTTAAGTTCCATTCACACATAAATCAACTTGCTAATAGGCTATCATCTAATTGTTTTGCTGTTAGAATCACTGTTCAGGAGCGGGGCCCTAGGATTGGCAAGTCGGTGTATTATTCACTTTTTGAATCCCATCTTCGGTATGGAATTGCTTCCTGGGGAAGTGCAAGCGGCGTCATGATTCAAATGATTTTCATTATTCAAAAAAGGGCTGTTAGATATATTTGTGGAGCTGGTCCCCGAGACCTGTGTCGTTTTTTTTTTTCGCCAAGATAAAATATTAACTTCCATCTTTGTATATCCTCGAGACTGCTTGTATTGTTTTTAAATACCAGTCGAGGTTCACGATGAGAAGCTCCCGGTATCCAAGCAGGAATAACAGGATTTACCGTCTTTACCAGCCTACTTCAGCACTGACGAGGCGCTCAATCTTCTACGAAAGTATAAACATCTTTAACCACCTCCCACCTTATATCAAAAGTTCAGCATCCCCCAAGGTATTCAAGAGACAGCTAAAGAGGCTGCTAATTGAAAAAGCTTATTACACCGTCCTGGAATTCCTCGAGGATGCACTATGACGGGTATACTGTGAGAATGACATGTGATGCAGCGTTTGATTTGTGTATATTTTTATTTTTTTTAACTTGTTACTTGTTTTGTCTGCTGCTGTAAGTCCAATTTTTTTACCATTTTATCAAAGGGTACCAGTTTCTTTTTTTTACTACTTGTGTCTATTACATATGTGATGACAATTCACGTTATTTAAATTTAAACTTTACATTGTTCTTATATTTCTGTCCTTTTAAAAAAAATTTTGTTTGGACTTTTGAATTTTAAACATGCCTTTTTGCATTTCAAATTCTACTACTAGATAAAATTTTTCTATTCCATTTGCTTTATTAGGCTTCTATTTATGTATGTTATATTATTAGGTATGGCTTTGTTAAAAACATTTTATGTTATAACAATAAAGCGATATTTGATTTGATTATTGAAGTGTGCCCTCTATGTTTATAAGAATAAAAATAAATTTAGGCAGAGCTATAACAATCACGACTACCCAACAAGGAATGCCAGCGCCCTTGCTATTCCGAGGCGCATTATAAGATCCTTTACACAAATAGTGCACTAAATAAAAATCGGCCTTTCCCATTGGTCGATCCGCATGGCCCTCCGCTCGCTTCGCTCGCTACGGGGGCTCAAGAAAAGGAAACTGACCAGGTGCTAACCCAATCTAACCCAAGGCATACCCAAAATCAAGAAAAACAGCTGTTTAGAAACATAATCTTTAAAAAAAAATAAAAAAAAGCGACGGGGTTCGAACCCGCGTTTTTCAGGTGAGACCCAACGATCTAAACCTCTATACTACGAGAGCTCTCGATAGAAATTGATTGCATCACGCAGGCATATCGTAATACGAGATAGATCGACCAATAGGAGAGGTCGATTTTTACATAGTGTACTATTTGTGTAAAGGATCTTTAAATGCTTCCGAGGCATAGAACAGCTCACTACGAAAAGTCACCTCACTACTTAACTCCTGTATTGAAATCTTTAATGGAATTCCAGGAGACATTAAAGATGCCAGGAATGTAAATAAATACATTCCGAAAAAAACTGAAAAACTTCCTGTTTGACAAGGCTTTATATAGTCTAGCAGAATTTAAAGGCTTGAAATTATGATTATTTTGTTATATCTGTGTTGCCTCGGTAAATTCGAAAAATTGAAATTTCGACGTGAATACTTTAAAAAGGGATTTTTTGGGTGCGCTGAGTTCGATTTTTGCATTTTGACAGGCAAAATAATCACTTTGCGCACTAGTTATTCAAGCATCGATATCGAAATTATTGTGGGCTGTCCTGATAATAAGGCTTATCGTTGCTATAAGCAGGCAACCCAAAATACACGCATATTAAATCGTTGCGTGACAATGTTACGAGGTGCGGTCAAGATTTATTAACAAATAACGATATATTGTATCATAAAATTATTGTATTAAGCTTATAAAAATACAATTTAAATATATTTGAGATTAAAAAAATACGATTATTACTTAATCATTGTGGTTATAGTATAGAAATGGAAAAATTATAGTACTACCATGAGGATAAAATACGTAATATTTTTATTTAACTTTCATTAATTAACTACATAGGATAATCATGACAGTAATCGTAAGAAACCATTCCAAAAATAAACCAATATATAGTCCTACCAGCGGGGAGTTCGATTTTTGCACCTAAAAAATCGTACGACTTTTCTGTACCGAAATATTACAAAAAAACTGAAATTTTTGTAAAAAAATAATTTTTTGAACACCCTGTATATGATTTTAAAATTTTATTTTTATGCTAATAGCATGTAAATGGATCTCTTTAACCGTTTCCATAATAAAAACGGATATTTTTTTCAAAAATTATTTCCGAAAGATTCACGGGTATATGCCTTAAAAAATATCGAGATTGCATTAAATCGGCTGTAATTCGAAAACGGTAATAATTAGAAGTAAACGGTAAGTGACAAAAAGATGAGTCTCATGGGGTACTTTAATGTGCAGTATTACGTTCGATCGCATGACGTTTCGTTTTTTTTTTAAATCGACCAAACGCGATTTTTATATTTTCCTAATTATCTCGGCAACGGAAAAAGATATTTCAAATCGGTTTGCGCCAGTATCTGCGTCGTCTCAGGATCGATCGAAAAGCTTCTATAACATTTTTCGATAGGAGCTTAAGTAAGGCAGGTATTCGATAAAATATTGTAACCAGCAAATTCTAAAGGCGACGTAACTCTGAAATAGGCGAGGACGTAACAACCTTGCAAGGCGAGTGGCGCATGGCGGCAGAGGGAGTCATGAAGTTATGTAACCGAGGAAAATGGATGTTAGGTAATTAGGATGACTGTACTGGCGAAGCTTGAAGGTGTAAGGTGAAAATATTAGTGGCTGTAATAATATTGGCGAAATAAACGTGTTATTGTAAAAAGTGTTGTTTACAGAATAATTTTCCTCTCAAAATTTAGCATTTTTCGTCAGATTTTACCATGAAATAGGGAATTTCGTAGGTGGATGATCGTTTTAATTTTGAATACTTTAAGAGGTTTTTGGATGTGCCGAGTTCGATTTTTGCATGTATTTTTTAACTCTTCAATTTGACAATTCCAACACATGTTTTATAACATCGATGATAATCACTCGATACATCGCGGCATCGATAATCCCGATCGATGTTGCCATCTCTAGCAGTCTTGCCAATGGCTTGGTAGGAAAATATCCATATGGCCGGAAGAAACTGATTCTGCGGAGCATGTACTTAAATGCGCAATAATAATTATAATTGACTATTGGCAACACTAAATCGGTAATTCACCGATGGAGAACCGCTCATGTCCTTTAAATGGATCTTGCTGGGTTGTAGCACTATTTCTCACTTTGTTTATCATTTGCCATTAGAAAAAAAGGCAAAGCCAGGGAGAAGGAGAAAACTATTTTGCGTAAATGTTACTTCTATGTGCAATTTGTGTTGTTTGTTTGGTACCTGTGCAAATTACTGCTCTTTTTAGTTTAATCTCTACGATGCCATTATTGTTAGTTTAGATTTTTAATTATTTTAAGTCTATTGACCTGTCCAATGTTATAATTTATGATGTTTATAGACTAATAAATTGAATTGAATTGAAGTAAATCAGAAAATTCTACTCGAGAAAATTCACAACCTGGACCATCAAAAATTCAAAAAAAGCAAGCTCGCGGAAACCAAGACTTTGAAAAAATTTCGTCATTGTTGAAGTTGAATACTCCAAATTTCAAAATAAAAGTTGAAAAAGTCATTTTGTGCAAAGTTATTGAGAAAAAGTTGATTGATCCAATTCGATGTTCTTTCATAAGGAAGTCATCAATACTTCAGACTCAAATATTTATATGTTCCCTGACGAACCACCAGATGAACTAAATGTACATCAATAGGGAAAATATTCAGTTCCTTACAACATATAAAAATAATATATTATTTATTTTATATGAATAATTTTTATTGCCCAAAAGTAAATATAAATCTGACATTTTTTGCAGTACTTATTAAAAAAAATAGTATTTTCATGTCCAAAGTCACCTATAGGTAAAATAACATTACTATGGATTCCAATGAGAAATAAAGCAGTGTCCAAAGACACATACTTGCGGGGGACTTTGGACAAGTAGGTTTTTTAAGCGACAAAAATACTTGACATATGGACAACTTTACATCCACATTTGTGGCATAGGTCTAGACCAAACTTTTGAGCCTCTTCTAGTGTTTTAATTTGTTTTTTGTTCAGACGTTTGAAATTGTCCAAAGTCACCCACTTTTACGGATGTATATTCTCGACCAAATTATATACACATAACGTATATCTAATTACACTTATATTCCTATTTACGACGTATTCTATTCAAATAATATTCTTTTATAAAACGCGCCCCTCGTTCCGCTACCATAATGATCGTCGCCTGTGGATTAGCCGATGGTAGTGTAGGGAAAACAGACGCATCTATTATTCTGATATTTCGAATTCCATAAAGTTGTAGTTTCTGATTAACACATGATTCTGGATCGAGTTTTCTTCCCATTTTACAAGAGCTTCCTTGGTGGTTCTCGTGTCCCGTTCTGTATTTGATCGCGCAGTTCCAAAAATCATCGGAATCCCATCTAAAAACATGATATTTAATGAATTCAAACCTAGCAAGGCTTAGGTAAAGAATAAAATAATATAATTTAATTGAATTATAGAACTTCAAAAGAATCTCCATGTCTTATGAAAGCAAAATGGTATTTTGTATCGTAGTGACAGTAGTTCCCTCAGTCTTTATGCAAAATGTCAGCATACATTAATGATGCTCTATAGTGAACTACTAAAACATTAAAACTACTAATTAATTATCACTATCCGAGGTTTGTCTCTCATCCAGTCCGCTCAGTCATTAAAATGCAGTTCACAGGGTAGTCTCTTGGGAGAGTACCAAAGTCGCATCTACCATAGATCTGTCCAAATTCTAAGCCAAGTGATTTTACTTAAATAGTTGCAGTAACGCTCTGAGGGAAATTGAGCCAATAAAATTAGCTAAATGAAATAACCAAAGTTAACTCAACACTGCTCTTGAAGAACTTTATTATAAAACAGTCACTGAAAGACATGCGTATTCTAATAATCGGGTACAGTGTAAATTCACTAAGTCCTTTTACCAAAGTGTCTTTATAATAATAATAACAATAATAATAATAATATTAATAATAATAGTTACTTACTGATATTGATGTGCACAAGTTCCATATGTTGTATTTTCTAATTGAATATCATATTGTTCTCTTAAGATCGGAGAGGCAATCAGTTTTTGTGCAATTCGTATTCCAGCTCGTAGACCGTTTATATCTTGCTCATTTGTAAGGTAATTGGCTACAATTTTGGGCGGAGCAAACGGATCCCTGGAGTGTAGACTGATATAACTGAAACAGATTTTCAATATGATAGGCGAAGGGGAAAGAAAATGTTTTAGTTATTCCAAAAATAATAATTTAAATAAAAACCGACAAGGAATGTGGATTAATTTCCTAAGCGTTGAAATTTGTTCTATGTTTTTGAACTCCATATGGAGTTCTAAGACTAATGAGCTTGGGTCTGAGGCTGAAATGCACAGGTTGCGCGTGAGGATTAATGTTATAACTTCTTACTTTTAAGATCTCTAATACATCTGCAAATCTACCTACAACAGTCGCTGGAATTAGAAATGTTTTTCAGTAGTAATATTCTTGCCTACATCGGGATCTGGATATGAATTCATACAATTGATTATGCGAAATAGAAACTGATCCTCCCCATTATTTTGCATAAAATTGTACCTTCATTATACTGCATTATTTTGTGAATTATATTTATTTCAATATTGACCAAAGTAACCTTAGGTTTAATGTTAGAATTATATAAGTCAATAGTTGATTAGTTTTTGATTTCAGTATAACTTTTAAATTGAACCATGTAGTAGTAGTTGAGAGTCTCTCACAAGGGCTAGTTGATAGGCCTGGAGGGCTCTTGCGGGATCTCTTTCATGGCAAGCACACCATCTCCTCGTCCTGCGATATTGCCCACTCGAATACAGCGGACCTCCTTGCAAAGACAGCGCATTTACACAGGTAATGGAGACGGGTTCCATTCCCGTCCCGGCAGGAAACGCTCTCCTCAAGGTCCATCAGGCTCATGTGTCTTCTTAAACGACAGTGCCCCGTAATGACCTCTTCCAAGGTGCTCAGGGACCGCCTATTTCTTTCCCAGAACCATTCCGTCCTGATTTTATCAGGCTTGGCGATAAAGTTCTTGACCTGTCCGCCATCTCCCGAAAGTTTCTCCACTCTTTTAAGATGGCCTGATCAGTACAATCTTTGATTCCTGCTCTTCCTAGGACTAGGACTAATTTAGAGTTAGTCCTAGGTGCACAAACCGCCCTGAGTGCAGCTGCTTGGATGTCAGAGAAGAGATTACTTCCTCTTCATTTTTTTGTTGGACCTCGCTGCGTACACCTCTGCTTAGTAGATCACTTACGTGTTTTCCTAGGGGAAAACATTCCCGGAAGCCGCTAGTCTCTAAGAAGACTTCGGCTTCGGGAACCAACGGTGTATCCAAGCAGCAGTCATACGAGACGGTCGTGTTCTCGTTCTTTCGTTGGCTCAGCCGGTATTGAGTTTTTGTTTTGATTTGTTTTGATATTCTGTTTTGTTCCGATATCGTGTCGGCGTCCTAGTTTACGCTTTCCTGTTTGACTAAAATTGACCGTGTCTAGCTGCTATTGACCTTTACCTTTATTTAAAATTATTGAACTTCAACCTTACGGCGTGCTAACTTTCGCTGTGCGTGTGTTCCTGGTTAATTTATAGTTTCTGTTTTGTTATTGGTTCCTGTGTAGACAAACTTGACTTTATTCAGCTGCCATTGACTTATCTAAAATCATTGAACACTAATATCGAAATGGCTGAGTTTAAGTGTGATTCCTGCTAGGGAATCGTCGCAGAAAAGGATAAATATAAACTTCGTTGTAGTGGAAAGTGTCGCCGGAATTTTTGTATGACCTGTACTGGGCTGGATAAGGCAACAACAAAGGTGCTTTACCAACAAAAGTCCACAATATTAGATTTTTCTGCAGTGTTTGTGACTTTCCTACGTTAAATTATCTTCACGACAAGGTGTCACAGCTACAAGGATCGCAGATCTCTCTGGAAAATCTCGAAGCTCTAGGACCCTGTCTAAAGAAGACCAATGATCTTCTTCCAATCATTTCTGCAACTTACGACATCTTGAGTAACCATGACTCCAAATGGAAAAATTTGATAAAAAAAAAATAGATGACATTCACAGCCTCCATACCAATATGATAATAGACCAGAAACTTTATTCCATTTAATCAAGGAAATGAAGCAAGATATATTCAATCTGTCATCTGTTTTTATGGAAAATCATGATGAGTCTGTTAAAGTTCAGATTCACGACCCATCAAAGGAAAAGTTATTGAAGGAAATGGGCGATATGCAGAAAAGTCCAAATCAAATGGCACCCACGATAGAGAAGTTGGCTGCCAAAGATAGGCCAATTATTAGGAGTAACCCACCAACAGTAAAATAGTAGATTTCGACTCAGACCGACCATACAGATAACCATGACACAGTGGTTATTACTTCTCCTAAAGTCATTGTTCCCATACCTCACATATACCCCATAAAAGAAGACTGGCATTATTTGGTAGTGTCCAAGATCCCACCTGCTTATACAGCAAACCAGCTTGCACACTATGCTAAAGAAAAACTTGGAACTATTGACTTTATCCGACGATTTCCAATGCCGAAGAATAAGGACTGTTCACGCTCCGATTTCAAGGTTGGTGTGTAGAAAAAAAGCCACCTAAAGCAGCTTAAGGACATAAGTATGTGGCCGCCGGGTACTGAAATAGTCACGGACCCGATGACCACCTATAGTGCGGCTGACGCAAGATTTGGATGCGGCTAATGGACGTTATTTGGTCTTTCTTTTCATCGGAGAGACTTCAACACCTTCAGAAGATTAGGTAAAATCGTAGCAATTATTTTGCGACTGGCTTTCCTTTAGAGGTGGTAATTTTTAGGTAAATTGCCGCGAACATAGGATCAAGCACCCTCTGAAAAACTGGATGATGGCAAGCTTAGTGTTTTTCTTATTAATATTCCGTCCTTAAGACACAAAACAGATGAATTATTTCTTTTATTAGAAGAGCTTAATTTTCCAGAAATCATTGCCATAACTGAACATTGGTTAAATGTTGATGAGCCTGTGTTTGTTAAAAATTATACTACAGTAACTAGATTTAATAGAAGTAACTTATCTCATGGAGATACTATGATTATGTCTACTAACACGTATCTTAACAACAGAAGTCAGCTTGTGAGGGTTGATACGTCGATGTCTTCTTGCAAGCCAATAGATTGTGGAATACCCCAGGGTTCAGTACTAGGCCCTATTTTGTTTTGTTTAGCGGTAAAGTCTGTCTCTTTGCGGGCGATACTAGTTTCACTAGAAAAGTTATATATAATATCCAACCCGGATATTACGGCGCTTCACAGAACTGTATCTAGTGACTTAATCACCATTAAATCATGGTGCGATTCTAATCTCATCTGCCACAACGTTTCTAAAACTAAAGTTTTGTCATATAAAAGTACGTTGCAATCTTTTGTAGTTAATAACACCACTATTGACGTGGTTGAATCTGCGAAATTCTTGGGGCTTGTTGTGGACAACCATTTAAAGTTGAACTTGCACATCGATGCCTTATCAAAAAAATTAGGTTCTGCCTGTGTTGCGCTAAGAGCTATCTCCAAGGAGCTTAACGTGTCAACTGCTAGAACAGTCTATTATGTCCTTTTTGAGTCACACCTCCGATACGCCCTTCCATTTTGAGGTACGGGTTGTGGGACTCAATTTGAGCTTATTTTCAAACTACAAAATAGAGCTGTTCGATACTCACTGCTGAGACTAAACAGTAGAATTCACTGTCAGGATTCCTTTAAAAGATGTATTCCAGATAGGCCATCTCACAACTATCCACTTAGGAATACGGAGCCTGATCTTTTTCTGCCAACCCCACGCTCAGAGTTAGTTAAAAGCTCTATACTGTACAATGCAAAAAAATGCACAATTATCTGCCATTTGAAATGAAGTCAATACAATAAATAATATCTTTTCCCACATTTGGCCGCGCTTTGAGATCATACTTACTGGAGAGAGACTTATACGCAGTCGACTTTTTTTTATTAATACTTAATTTTGAGCATCTTACACACTGGTTTAATGATTTCATTTTTAATGTTTAATGTTTGGTGTTTAGTGTTTAGGATTTGATGTTAAATATTTTATATTACCCCTTTAGTGTATGCTCTTCAATTTCAGCCTGTGTACGCTCTTTATAATTTCAGTGAATCGCTTCATCTGCCTTTAAGGAAATTCTTCCATATCCATATATCACCTCTTTCTCTCCAGATACCGTTTTCCCGCAATCGCAAAAAGGAGGACATAGCTTCCTGCATGACTCAGGCCTCGAGTATCTTCAGTACGAGCTACACCTTCAATTTCCTTGTTGTATAGTTATTGGATTGTTTTTGAGTAACAGAGAAAATCAAGTACCTACCTCAGGTCACCGAGTTTGTACCAAATTAACTGGCTCGGTCAAGTACGTATTAATGGAAACATTTTACAAACTTACCCTTTACTTTTGCTATGCAAATATGTAGGATAAATAAAAACATTTTGCAATTTGGCCTGGTATTCATAGTCGTTTGGCCCATGGGGTATTCCGGATGTTGCACATTTGGCGTCGAATCCAAAAAAGTAAAACTGCACGTCGGGATCATCAGGCGAACTATACTCGGAGTGTATCCTGGCCGTGACCTGAAATTGTTTTCATTTAAGTTTGCTTCTTGACATAGTCGTAGTACCGTTGAAATGCTTTATAGATCATCATTATAAACATCTATTGATCGTTTTATAGGGGTTACCTACCTGTGCCAATCCAGTTGAACTCATAGGACCAGTTTGGTTCCAAAGGTACGCTCTAATAGTTTCCATGTTTAGCATATTTATTTCCGGTCTGTTTATGGTGGTGGCCAGCTCAAAGGAAACATGGTTCTTCAATCCTTTACCGACTGCAGGCAAATCATGCACCTGTGAATCAATGAAGAAAAAATGTTTAATAGAGAAACAGCTATCAGCTTATCATCCAGATGTAGTATAGTTATTGCTAGTTCATTAAAAACCTATATTATGATCTGATGATCTTGTGGCAAGGCGATCAGTTGGCGAATTATTTACCCTCAAATTGATGCTAGCTAAATGTATTTAACATTACTTGGCGACCATAAAACGATACATTGGATGGAAGTCAACGAATGGTTGCACTAGAAGCAAAAGCTATAGAAGCCAAAGAGACTGAAAAAAATCTTAACTGTTACCCTGACTAGGTACCACCCAATAATTTAGTGCGACCAGTAAATCGTCAGTAATTATTTGATTGCCACAATTCCATCATTAAATTGCATCTACCTACAACCTACTTAGCTTCTAGTATTAAGTGATCCAGACCATCTATGTAGCTAAAAATCAATACAAACCTGTTCAATGCCGACGGAATCCAAAATATCTTTGCTCCCAATACCGGAGAGTAACAGGACTTGAGGTGTTTGGACAGCTCCTGCAGAAACGATAACCTCTTTTTTCACTTTGACCACGAACGTTTTGCCTTTGTAAACGATTTCTACTCCTGAAGCAAATTTATTATTCCTTTCTCGGCTAATTAAGATTTTTGTCGCTGTGGTGTTGAGCATGACGTGGAAGTTTGGATTGTTCCTCTGAGGACGCACGAAAGCTTTTGCCAAACTAAGCCGCATTCCGTCTCTGAAATGAAATTCGTTTATTGGTAAATTGGTAATAAATGAGTTTAAGTTTTGAAAGATTCCTTGTGATTTATGTGTTTATATTTTCTGAACAGAAATGCGAATAAATTCAAGAAGCTCTTCAAGTCTTTGTAGCACAAAACCTTTACTGTGGGAGCGATCGAGCCTTATGTTAGTTCAAAAGTTAGTCCGCCGATCCAGGACCCTTCACCACGACCTTATCGCCTAATGTAGCAAATATTTAGTTTAAACTTCTCCCAATAGGTTCAGTTTCCTGACGAGGTTAATGCTGTGATGAAGACAGCTGGCTTTTAGGTCCTCTGCCAATGGTGGTTCTTTGCCAAAGATTGAGTGCCTAGTTCTTTTAGCAGCAATTATTCTGTAAGCATAGCCAATACTATAACCAAGTCTACGGAATGAGTGCCTCAACTTGCGCTGTTCCGTGTACAAACTTCCTTTTGAGTCTTAAAATATTGCCTGTTTCCAGTATCCTATCTGTTACCTGATATTTTGATGGATTCGGAACGAGTCAGTTTAATGATTGGTAGTTCCAGTAAGTGCTCTAATGATGACTCTTCTTCCCGGTCTGGTATATCTGATGACAATGCCATACTATGTCGTGAACTTTACTGTGATTCAAGTGGTTTAGTAACCTCTTTAACTGTCTGAGAATATTTTACTTCACCTTGGTGCCACTCTTTTAGATCCCTCATGTATGGTTCGGTGAAAACTAGCAGTTTTCTGTCTTCAGCAGATCAGTTTTATTTCAAACCCATTCAACTCTTTCCAGGATGAGACCACTGTAAAGCAGATGGTTGTCTCAGGCGTAATCCCTGAGACGATGTGTCACTTAATGCTCTTTTGAAGCTTATTGCTCCTCTCCTGAGAAGACGTGAGGAGGAGGTAACTTTGATGATTACGATGACATATTTCAAGCACGCTTGTCTTCTGTAAATTATCCGGAAGATCCAGATGACCTGGCTTTGTTGTTGTTTTTTCTAGATGCCAATCCCAGTTAAGCGATTGATCCAGAATGAGTCCTCGACATTTTGCTCTGCTTGCTACCGGTGAATAAATGAAGTTTTAGTTTTTCCAACTTCCATTTTGTTGTACTTTATTGACGTTTCCTCTCTCACATATAATGTTTAGCAGTTTCTGAATTATGGTAAATCATCTTCAGACTTGCACTTGTTGGGTTCATGACCTTTTCCATTTCCTACATAGCAACTTATCCAACTCTCGAGGTCTCATTTATCAATCCATTCGTTTGTCTCTGACGTTTGCAACTACAACATTCCATTTTTAATAGAAGATGAGTTTTTTGAGTTACTCACTGATCATCTCTAGTTTTTCTCATGGCGTTCATTGCCAAGATCACCATCCTTTAATCTAAATCTCAGGAAAACTGGGAAATCATAGGGTAACTTGAGGTTTCTTATCTGCCTTACGTCACTACTTATTCTACTTCCACTACTACATTGACTAAGCATTTTAAAGTACGTTTTCATTTTTGGTCTCATGTTTTTTAACATTTGAAGGTTTTTCTGTTTCTAGGACCAATGTCAATAATTAGAGTAGTTCAAACGTACACCCCTGGGCCTAGGCCTGGCTTCTTATCTGCCTTACGTCACTACTTATTCTACTTCTACTACTACATCAACTTAGCATTATAAAGTACATTTTCATCTTTGGTCTCATGCTTTTTAGCATGTGAAAATTCTTATGCTTGTATGGGGCCAATATCAATACATTAGAGTAGTTCAAACGTACACTTCTGGACCTGGGCCTGAATCGATCCTTTTCATAAGCCCATGCATAAAAGGTAACCAATAAGTATTTTATATTAATCTGGCACTACTTACCTTGTATTCATCTGAGCTACCGCAAATCCATTGATATGCTTGCCATTTAAATCGTCGCTAATATTATAACCGATCTGTTGTCCACCTTTTAGTATATCCCAAGCAAATGGTGGCTGATATCGGTATCTCTCTATGGTTACGGGACCTCCTTGTCCATGATAGCCTTTATCCACTATTGACATATCTCGATTATCTTCATACGACTTAAAATCTGGTAATATCTAAAAATTATAGTTTTGTGGTACTGAAAAATTCCAATGGTTTTTTTTATGAAGAAATTAGATAGGTAGTCATCTTCAACCATGAAAAAGCTTTTGTTGAGCGACCCTTATTAGTCAGTCATTGAGAGCAAGTTTCCCAAAGGTATGAAACAGTGATTCTACAGCTTGTTAGGTGTTTTAGAATGCGGCTTGTGGAATCAGTTTATCCAAATCGGGAACCAATTTTACGATCAGTTGTTTCTAGACCTACCAATACACATTTATATACAAGAAGAAGATAGGTAGGTAGCTTACAGACCGTTGCAAGAACAAGCACCAAGGCATTGAACGAGCTAGGTAGTCAAAACAAAGTGACTCTTGCTTGGGTTCCGAGGCATGAAGCATAGGCCAAGAAAGAGCCGTTGAACCTTATTGTGGCGTGGTCAAGTCAACTATTAAGGCATTCCACACTAAAAGGGTAGCAACGGAGTCTCAGGAATTATCCGAGCAGGACAGAGACAAGCTAAGGAATGCATTAAGAGTTCATCAGCAAAGCTCGCAGCTGCTTACTAAGCCACAATAAGAAGCCTGTCGGAATGATGATAGGTTTCAATAAGGCTACCACCATTGTCGACTAAATAGACATTTCAGTCTGATGGGCCCGGCAGAGGAAACCCTATGCAAGTGCTGCCTGGAGAAGAGGAAACTGCAGCCGCCCTCGTTCTATGCCACTGTGAGGATATCGTGAAGACGCATTCCAAGTAAATGAGCTTACACTGAGAGGCTATGGACCATGGAGTATAATTAGAGATACAAAACTAGATCAGGTGATCTAAAAACAGGGAGAGCCACAACAGATCCTACAGGTTGCAGTGATGGACAAGCCGTTCTGTAAAACTCCCAGAATAGTGTCATCTAATTTAATCTAACCCATAATTCTTCAGGAGTTATGGAACGACCATTATGATCAACATCCAGAATTTAGTAGCATATTTGTTCAAGAGTTATGAGAAGATGACTACGACTGACATTGTGTAGAATTTTGAGAAGAAATGTTTCAATCAAAAAGGTAATAGGCACAGTGTCGATATCGGGCTTCGGATAATCTTCATTGGAAGATAAAGTGGCGCGCAGAGAGCCCTCAAAAAGTTTAAGAGTCAAAGGGAAAACATCTCAAGGAGCGATATACAGCTAAGACTACATCCAAACTTGCGGTTCCTGCTCGAGGATGCTTCTTGAGAATACATTTCAAAATCGGTTGATAGGCACTAAGGAGATAATTCGATGGCCTGCAAGGTCCACAGACCTCTTTCCATGCGATTTTTTCTGTGGGATCATCTGGAAACAAGGAACAGGTCAGATGATGCGGAGGATTTAAAAAGGTCAAATTAGAGGATAAATCCAGTTAATTACTATCAGCGACTGCATAATGGATAGTTTTTCAAACATGTGTAGAACTCCTTCTATTTCCTGAATAAAACTCTGGTAACTATAGAGTTCTGTATTAATTACAGCAAGGAATATACAAGATAGTAACGCAACATAATGTATACCCTTATAATCTACGTACGCATATCAATGCGTCACTCAGTCTTCTCTCTCCTGGGTTGGTGTAGGTTCGTACTATAAATATAATGTTACAATAACAATACCAATCCAGCAAGGTTGTCTTGGCCCTGTCACCCGCGTCGAGTATCTCGTTCATTGCAGTTAAACAATAATACTACGTGTAGTAGGTAATGTAAATAACCTTCGTCTAGACCTCGAAATATTCGGGTTGCCGTCACGATCTAATTTATGAAATACCGAGTGTTTTTCTGATACACTACACATGTTGCAACTTTACCTTAAAATACGTATTGTTATTGATTTTGTTTGATATATTTTTCAAAAGTGTCCTTTTTAATTCATCAGAAATTTTAGTAAGCTGTATGGATATGGTGTAGCCCATAACCCTAATAGCTGGAACCTGTTATTTCTAAATTGCCTAATAAAGGATACAAAAACATGGTTCCTTACATTTTGGGCACCCAGTTTGAGGCACGGGCAAATAGTCAGATAGAAAAGAAAAGAGGGAACTAAACGAGGTTTTGCAGTGAAGAAAAAATATATTAAAGACGAATTAATGAAGGAAACGTTTTTTAAAAATTATTATGGCCTTTATAACAAGAAATATATTGGCTCTATTTATACCTTATCGTAGCTCCATTCGGTATTGCCAGCGTCCACCCACCGCTGATAGTCCTTGGGAGTTCCTCTCATGAACATCATCCCATTTATAACACTGGTACCTCCTAATACTTTCCCTCTTGGCCAAGGGCATCTTTTCTCTTTCAGTCCCTGGCACCCAACAGGTTCCGGTTCAGTTTTAAATCGCCAGTCTATGGAGGAGTCAAGGAAGCTAAACGAAAATGACGGTACCTGAAAATAAGGGTTTAAAGTTATGAGAATTTAACACCTTTACGCATTAAATAAAAGCGAGTGTGTCTATGTTATACCTGAGCTGCAACGGGCTCATCATCACCAGCTTCGATTAGCAATATCTTCCAATGTTCTATTTCGGCAAGCCTTCCGGCTACAGTTGAACCTGCAGTACCAGACCCGATGATCACGAAATCATATTCAGAATCTGAAAGGAAACATTTTTGGATATCAATTTTTTCAATTTCTGTATCCAACTGATTCAGAAGGGAATGAGATTGACTCAAATGTATCAGGGAAACATCCCTGAAGCAGGCTACCACGTAGATCGACCTCAGGAAGCCTAGGAAGCAAAATGTTATGGCGTATTTTGTCAAATGCTTTGCTGAGGTCGGTTTAAATCGCATCCACCTGTATTCTGGAATCCATATGATCGTGAAGATAATCGATAAATAAAAATGCAAATGGTTTCATCGACAATGCATTATTAATTTTAATGAGGAAGGAGAATGAGGAATGATTTTTTAAATAGAGGCAAAAATATCGACCGGAATATATTAAAGAATAAAATATGGGAATCGACCGGAATATATTAAAGAATAAAATATGGGAAATGATCAAAACATCTCGGGGTCATATTGGAATCTAAGCTGACCTGGAAAGAGCAAGTAAGTAACAGCTTTAAGGAGGCGAATAATGCTTTATGGGCTTCTAAAAGAGCTTTGGACGCATGTGGAGCTTACAGCTGAGGATCCTGTAGTACGCCCCATTAAGACCTGATGGGCCATCGTATGGTGGACCGGTACGCAAACGGCTCAGTTAGTGTTTAGAGACTAGCTCGCGTCGAAATTATAGGGGCTACGAGCAAAGGAGTGTTTGAGAGACTGTCTGGTTTGCTGTACCTCCACCTATTCCTGGAGCATGAGGCTTTGAGGTCTATATACAGACTGAAAGGTCTCGGTCCCCTAGGGAACAATTGTTAGCCCGAGGGAACACATCAAAGTATGGAGGAGAGCGGCTGATGAATGCCCAGAGCTCTAAATGAGAACGGACAACATACCTACTGCCCAACATCAGGTCAAGTAGACCCTCCGATTTTGCATACCCGATAGGGATGCATGGTGTAGGACGGATAGCAGCTCACGTCTGGTCAGAAAGGATAACGGTACTGGAACGAATGTGTATGGGGAAAACCGTGAGCTGGACTTATGCAGGCCGAGCTGTATGCGAATGTCAAATGTGAGCATTTGCTCGGATAGCAGAGCTGCTCTGTCGGCTCTAGAGTCTGATAGAATTCATTTCGGGCTGACGTCCGAGTGTACGGATGTCTTGAAGGCCTTGGCCGGACATGCCATCTCCAGAACTTAGATGATGTTGGAAGCATACTAACAGGTCTTAAAGCTTTATACTCCATTGGATTTGATGCTTCTGGTATGGGTACTACCATTGCGTGCCCCCAACAATCGAGACGTATAATCCCCACAAAGCAGCAGGTTATAATGCGTTACAAACGGGATGTTGTGAGTGATTTAATTGGTTCTAGTCTAGAATTTGTCTAGAAATAGGGTCGATAGGTGTGAGAAGATGGAGATTAATGCGCTCAATGATTCCACGGATAATAAGTATTTGTCTCTTGAGTGGGAGTTAAGAAGGAGCTTTAGTCCTTCTCTTGTCGCAATTAATTCAGCTGAAAGAAACGATGTTATGGAGTGTATTTTAATTCCATATGGTATAGTATTAAATATTACCGCTGCACCGCCTCCTGTTTCAGTTTTAGATTCATCTGTGTAGATTAGAGAGAAGTTTTTATATTTATTATTTTTTTGTTGAAAGTTGAACTGTTGTGGAAGAAACATGTTGGGATAAGAATTTTAACTATAAGAGTGCAGTTCTAGGTTGATAATATAAGGGGAAGTGATCCAGGGTGGGAAGGTCTGAATAGAGCAGATTCTGTTGAGTGTATTTGGAGGTTGTATGCATCTCAAGCATTTTGCAGGCGATCCTTGGGACCCTTGGCTGAGCAGAGATTAATTGAAGTTAAAATTTTTGAGGAGCAGTTGGGTAAAAGTCTAATTTAGCTTTCAAGCTTCAACTACTGCAGAAGGAATATGTTGGGATTAAAGTTTTTACGATAAGAGTACAGTTCTAGATTGTTAGAAGCAGCAGTGATCCAAGGTGGGAAGGTCTGAATAGGGTAGTATTGTTCTGTTGAGTGAATTTGGAGATTGTACGTATCCCAAGCGTTTTGCAGACGATCCTTGGGTTGAGCGGAGATTAATTGGAGTTAAAATTTTTGAGGAACATTTGGGCGAAAGTCTAAATTTAGCGAAGGCTGCGTGTTTCATCAACGAGGGGAGCCTGTTATGTGAAAGGGAAGGATAAGAGATAATCGATTGTAGTAACAGTTGGAGAGGTACTAAAGGCACCTGTAGCTATTTTAAGTGCATATTTTGAATTGGTTCTAGTGGTTTTATGTATGAGGGTGTAACTGATTCATTGGTAAAATTGTCATAGTTTAGTTTGGAAAGCGTTACCATGCTGTATATTTTTAACAGGGTAAAGCGATCAGTTTGAGCTGCAAAGGGAGCGTAAGATGTTGAGCTCTTTGGTGGTGTTGAATAGAATTTGCAGATGAGCTTTCCAGTTGAGGCAGCAGTCAAAAGTCATACCTGGAAACAAATACCATCCTTGTTGTTCCTTGGTATGGAAAATAGTGGTTAAACTTGGTACAATTTCTTCTTGTGCAAAAATGGGTGACTGACGTGACCATTCTTCGAAAAGTTTAAGGCTCTTTCACTGGCCCTGGTAAGAGAAGAGGAGTGCATCAAATCTGTGTGTGATTTGAGGTGAGAGATATTTGTGTATATTCTTAATGGAGATCAGAAACTGGGCAGATGATTAAAACTGACCCTGAGGAAAGCCATTTTTGAGGGATTTTGGATTGGAACCATGACCATGTAGTCTTAACTGAGAAGGTGCGAATTTTGGTAGGTGATCGGTCATGCCCACGTCCTTAATTTGTTTGAATATGTTGTGTCTCCAATTAGTTTGAAATGCATTTGTTAAGCGCTATTAAATGATGTTTCCGATTAAAGCTGAACTGAATATCTATCTCCAAAGACATTAAATTGGGTCTGAAACCAAAATGGGAAGTCATTAGGGGGCTTTTTGATTGAAGAAACCAGGATAAGCAAAAGATGACAACATTCTTTCTATTGTTTTGCATAAATTATTTGGTACAGAGATCGGGCAATAGCTATCAGGTTAGTTTCTGGGTTTTCCATGTCTATGTATGTTTATTAAGACAGAGTGTCTCTAGGATAAGGGGAGAAGGTGACGCAGCCAAAGGTAATTATAGAAATTACGGAGGGAGGTTAGTGATTAATGGTATGCGATTTCCGTCTGGTCTTGGTGATGAATTTCTTGCTTTTGACAAGGAGTATTGTAATCCTTTTAGGCTGAAAACAGAGTTATAGGACTGTAGGATAGATGATTGATTTTATGGTCATTAGATGTCTTTTTGAATGAAGAAACCAGGATAAGTGAAAGATGATATCATTCTTTCTATTGTTTTGCATAAATGATTTGGTAGAGAAATCGGGCTATAGCTATCAGGTTGGTTTCTGGGTTTTCCATGTCTATATATGTCTATTAAGACAGAGTGTCTCCAGGATAAGGGGAGAAGGTCACGCAGCCAAAGGTAATTATAGAAATTAAGAAGGGAGGTCAGTGAGTAATGGTATGCGAATTCCGTTTGGTCTTGGTGATGAATTTCCTGCCTTTAACAAGGAGTATTGTAATTCTTTTAGAATGAAAACAGAGTTATAGGACTCTAGGATAGAGGATTGATTTTATGCTCATTAGGGGGCTTTTTGATTGAAGAAACCAGGATAAGCGAAAATGATCATTCTTTCTATTGTTTTGCATAAATGATTTGGTAGAGAAATCGGGCGATAGCTATCAGGTTGATTTCTGGGTTTTCCATGTCTATATATGTGTATTTACATAGAATGTCTCCAGGATAATGGGAGAAGGACACGCAGACGAAGGTAATTATAGAAATTAAGAAGGGAGGTTAGTATGCGAATTCCGTCTGGTTTTGGTTATGAATTTCTTGTTTTTGCAAGGAATATTATAATTCTTTTAGGATGAAAAGAGAGTTATAGGACTGTAGGATAGGTCATTGATTTTATGCTTGTTAAATACTGGGTTGTATGAGAAGCTGATGATTTATCATAAAAATGTGTAGCGAATATACTGCTCAAGTTTCCTCTATGTGGGCCCTATTCATTATCATGAGCAAGGGCAGGGATTATGCAGGACGGCTGAGATGTCATTCTTCTGATTTTAGCTCATATTTCTTTACTGACAAGCTAATATTCATACCATCTGCAACAAACTGTAACAAACCCACCTTTATAAATGCGGTAAGAAAAGAAGTTTTAGATATAACGCTATCTACCCCATTTATAACAATCTACATAACCAACTGGCATGTCTCGGACGCTCACTCAATGTCCGATCACATGCTCATTCGCTTCGACATATCCGTTGAAAATACTAAAATGGTTAGCAACCGAGCGCCCAAACTTAGCGATTGGATTGCCTACAAGGAGAATCTATAGCCGAAACTCGAGGGCGAACCGCTATCCTCTTTAACTACTGAGGAACTTGATGTAGCCTCGATACACTTAGAAAGTGCTATGATAGCCTCTTACGAAAAAAGCTGCCTTGTGAAACAGGTGGCAAGCTAAAGGGATGTGCCATGGTGAAACAAGATACTAAACAGGCTAAAGATTGAGTCGAGCAAAGCCTTCAATGAAGCCAAAGGTCTGGGAAATTGGATAACTATCATAAATCCCTATTCGGAGATTCAAAAGATGAACTTTTAGGTCCTTTTTTGAAGAGACAGATAAATTAGCACCGTCCATTCGTCTATACAAAGTGCTATCCAAGGAGCACTCAAATGAAATCGGCCTACTAAAGAATATAGCCCTATATACACCTATGCTGAGACACCTGAAAAAGTCTAAGGATTCTTCTAGAAGCACACTTTCCCGGGTCAAGTATAATTGCTAAAGAATAGCTGGCACAAGAAGACGAGCCCATTGAAACCGCTCAGCGGCCTGCAAAAAGGGTAAAAGACTGAAGTCAGGTAACCTGACTGGTCACCTTAAAATTCTGGAGGACATCCAGATAGAAGCGATGACCAAACCAACCGATACAATGGAAACAAAACTCCATTTTGATCGCTCCTTTGAAGTGGTAATTGAAGAACGCAATATTACAGAGAAAATACTGTAACAACTAGAGGGGGGATCCTTGTCTGGTACACAGATGGATCAAAGATGAAAGAAGGAGTGGGATCCGGAGTTTACGGACCTATGTGTAGAATCTCTGCACCTTTAGGAAACACTCTCACAATCTTTCAAGCAGAACTAAATGCTATCAATATAGCCATTTCTGAATGTGCCAAAAAAAGGGCTACGAGGTGCAAAGATCTGTATCATATCAGATAGTCAAGCAGTTTTAAAAGCCCAGCATCTAGCAGAATCACCTCCCTGCTAGTGTGGGATTGTCGGATGGCTGCAGATCAACTGGCAAACAGAAACAGACTCACCCTAATGTGAGTAACAGGACACGAGAGTGTGGAAGGGAATGAAGCCGCTGACCAGCTCGCACGGAATGGTTACACAGACTGCCTTTTGTGGGCCTGAACCATTTTGTGGCATCACTGGAGGACACGTAATGAATGAACTCATAAATTGGAAACAAGGCGGAAAGAGACACATTGGACCAATGCATCTGGGCAGAGACATGCCAAAAGACTTATCTTTCACTCGCTGAACTACACAAAAAAGCTGCTCAAGCCACAAAAAATGAGAAGCTCCGACTTTAGAAAGAAGAAAATGGGGTAAACCATTGACGAACAATGCAGATTCTGACAAACTTTGGCTGAAAATGCCCTTGTGGCACCGGGAGATCTAGAAAAGCTCAACCCTCGAAATATTCTGTGGTTCTCGAAAGAGATAGGAATTTTCGTGTAAAATAGAAGGGTATAAACAAAGGGCAAATTTTGCCGAGCCACCCCTCTACCTCTACCTACCATACCATACCATCTGCACCCGTGGCCATTAATTTTATATTATTTAAAATTTCCCCTATTTCTTCCTCAATTACAAGCAGAAAACTGAAACCATTTCGATAATGGGTGATTTGGTCCACATTTGGAGCAAGTGTAGGTACCCCGTTTATGTAGTAATTGTTTACTTTATTCGGATCTGATAAAGTTGGTCTCTTCCTTATATTCACTCATCTTAATATATTTTTTAATACATTTCTTTTAATAGTTATCGATTTGTTAAATAATTCCAGCAATCGTAATTTTTAAATTTTGGCCAGTAAAGGGCTTTTTTCCCAAATATTAATTTAGCCAGAAATACATTATAAATCTGATAATGTGTGTGCTTGATGCATCCTACCAAAATTTCGAACAAATAGTTTTCTGGGAAAAATCAATCTGGATTCGTGTTATGTCGCGTTTCTATATCAATAAATTTAAAACTGTGCATTAATACCTGGAAATGTTCTTGGAATAATTCGACCAAAGGCATCTGATATTTCACAAGTGTCTCTCAAAAACGCATCTACTAATGACATGAAAACTAAAAACGAACTTCCACTGCATGTTTCTGCAATAGAGGGTCCATAAGTATTTAAATTAGCACTACACTGTTCGAGAAACATTGTGAAATAATTTTCTAATTCAATTTTTACCTACTTATATATGCTTAGAAAATCCTTATTTTTACTCATATTTCATTGGGAGGCTTTTAATCAGAGCCATAGATAACTTAATATAATTTGTCAGGTAGTTTATCAAATGCTTTTCGGAAGCTATGCAAATAAGGGGCCTTTTTGAAACGCGTAAATAATTACAGGTTGTTAAGAACGTGATGTTCCTGGTTTTAATTGTACGTTTTGCAGCAGTTTATGATACATATATTATTCATAGGCCGATAGGAAGGGTGTTAAGTCAAAGTAAAAGTGATTTTAAGACCTTCAAATAGATATTATGGAAACAATGTATGTAATGAAGAAATTAGTATTTTTTTAGTCGCCACATATAGTTTTGGTGAGTAGGAAGAAATATCATCATGTCACATTGGTGATAATGTTACAGATCTTCTTTCTTTAGTGTCTACCCTATTAGTCTTGGGCAGTTAATGAGGGTGTCCGGACGGAAAATATGTGTACAACGTTTGATAACAGACACCTGACTTCAAATAGGTCGATTTAAGCGAACTTACCTATATCCAAAATTGCTTCGTTTAGCCTGCAGATGGCGTCAAAAATTAAAACTAAAATTTTCAAAAACGTACAAATCGATTTTAATATTTTTTGGTGCTGAGTCTTAGGCTATAAAATGACGTTTTCTGTTGTCATAGTAGCCAACTGTAATTAACCGAAAGTATTATAAAAGTGACGTCATATGTAGTTATATCTTCTGATTCCTTATGTTATTGACTTACTGACAAATCAGATATTTTTTTCTAGTAACACAATGTATTTGGAAGATTTTTCCTCTCTTGCAAAATTTTGCTAGGATAAGTGGTTATGTCGGAAAAAATATATATTTTATTACGAACTCCGAAAAGGTTGAGATGCTTCTAGTGTACGGGTTTTTGCCAAGGAAATAGACGTCAGTGTTAGGGTTTACATGGAGAGATTTCCTGACCGTTGCATACCAAATCACCAAATATTTGCGAATGTTGAACATCATCTTCGAGAAACGGGTAGCTTTGAGGGAAAATTTGAAGGTAGGGGTCGAATGCGGACATCTCGAACTGTTGAAAAAGAGGAGCAAGTTTTGGTAAGAGTGGAAGAGGAACCAAGCATCAGTACATGTTGAGTGGAACGTGAGATGGAGCTTTCTAAAACCATCGTAAATGAAGTATGAGAACAATTGTTGCACCCGTATCACGTTCAAGCAGTTCAAGAACTTTTGCCCATTGATCCCCCCAGCGGCTCTAATTTTGCCATTTTATTCGGAACAGAAGAATCCATGATTTTTATTTACCGACGAGGTCAGGAGTTACCAGCCTGCACAACGAACATGTTTATGCCATTAAAATTGCCCACGATCAACATCAATTTAAAATAAACGGTTGGGCAGGTATTATCGATCGATACCTTATTGGTCCTGTGGTATTGCCAGGCACATTGAATGGAAATATTTACCTAAATTTTTTGCAAAACACTCACTAGAAGATTTGCCCCTTTTAATTCGGCAGGGACTGTGGTATATGCACGATGGAGCGCCACCTCACTCCGTTGCTGTTCGGCTATACCTGCATGACCAATACCCCAATAGGTGGATTGGAAGAGGCAATGATGCACCAGTATGATGGCCACCACGTTCTCCGGACCTAAATATGTGCGATTTCTTTTTGTGGAGTGCTCTTAAAACCGAAATTTATAAGACTCCCGTAAACACACGCGAAGAATTCTGGCAGCGAATTTTAAATGCAATAATCCCGAGGCATTAGATAAAGTTCAAGTTCATATTTTAAGAAGTGTAAATAGGGGAACTTTGTTGGCGATTATTGTTGATTCGTCATCTTAATGGCATTTTTTCGTCAACTTATCCGACGTATTGGGTAAGATGACGAGTTTCAACTTTTTCAGAAATTTCGTGTTCTTAACTATAAGTAGTTTATGTGATTTCTGAGAGTAATAACACTTAGTTGATTCATGTAGCTTTCCAACTAGAAAAATTCGATGGATTATCATGTGCTTTAAAAAACATAAGATTTTTTTGCTTAACCTCGTCAACTTACCCGACTTTCTCTTATTTACACTTCTTAAAATATGAACTTGAACTTTATCTAATGTCTCGGGATTATTGCATTTAAAATTCGCTGCCATAATTATTCGCGTGTGTTTACGGGAGTCTCATAATTTCGGACTTTCCTTCTAGATCTTCATTTATAGCCCCCTCAATGTTACCAGGGTTATTCCATGATCGACGATTCGTTTTCTTTGGATATTTGGACATTCTGCGAAAAAAAAGTTAAATTTTAATAGAAATATTAATACGATGACGAATTCGCCATCTTAGTCTCGTCATCTTACCCGCCACTTAGAAATGATGTATTATGCTATAAAATTCTTATAAAACATGCGAATTTTGTGATTATAATTATATACAAACTATGTAAAACACTTTATATTTCTGATGTATATTAATTTTAAAATAGTTACATAATTTGTACACAAAACACGTTTTTAACTGCTCCGAGAATGCAACGGTTACTTTCAAAATATAAAATGTCAAATAAGCACCACCTAACGAGTGTTTATGACACCGTCTAGAGGCAGGAACTTCTGTATAAATTTCTAAGAATCAGAGCCAACAGAAAACTAACTCAGCTACTGAATAACATGCTGAGCGATAGGCTGTTCCGGGTAGTTATGGTAGTAGGGTGAGACACTTGCAGAATGGGCTATCGCAGGGCTCGGTCATTACCCCATTCCTCTTTAACATCTGTATCGCGGACATGCCGAAAACCATATAAAAAAAATTCGCATATGCCGATGACATGGTCCCAGTGGTCAAGCGAACATCTATAAGAATCACAGAACAAATCCTAAGCAGCGACCTTCAGAGCGGAATACTACCAGAAATAGAGGCTAACCCCCAACCCAAACAAAACTGAATGTACCTGCTTCCATCTAAATAATAAGCTAGCAAACCAACAACTGGAAATATATTTTAATGGTACGCTGCTCAGAAACAATCCGACTCCAAAATACCTGGTAGTCATCATGGACAGAACGCTAACCTTCAAGCAGCACCTTCATAACACCTCAGCCAAAGTCTGTTCAAGAAATAATATTATTTAGAAACTTTGCGGCACCACTTGGGGAACAACAGCAAACACTACAGTACTGCGGAATATGCTGCCCATATGGTTAAACAGTAGACATGTCCACAAACTCGACACACAACTGAACTGCACGATGCGCAACATCACGGGAGGCATCAAATCCACTCCGACATACTGGCATGCTGCTCTAGCTCGCCAATACCATAAAATAATGGCTGATCAACAACTCCCCATACATGAGGACATTGATAAAGCAAGTTCTAGAAGACTTAAATCCCGAAGAGCACCAGTGAATACCGCATTAGAACTCTGCGCAAGCGGCTTCAACGTGGAACAGAGATGAAAGAAGACCTGGGAACAGTCCACACCGCCGGATGTATTTCCTATAGTGACACTCCAGAGTAAGCCCACTGGATTTGACCTCCCACGGCAAATATGGAAGACTGCCAACAGGATCCGGACTAAACATGGCAGATGTGCGGACATGCTACACAAATGCAGTAAGGTGCCTTCACCTGAATGTGACACTCACATTTCAAAAGGCTCAAGTTTCTTTACAGTTGCGACGTTCAGGACCAGGCCTCCATTCCATAAAGCAAAGTCGAAAAGACATAACACCTTGCTATTCTGATTCTCAG
>MU185037.1:76055-91616 GCA_016904865.1 Pissodes strobi | reverse complement strand
ACAAGACCAGTTAGTTACATCTACGATATTTAAAAAATAAATTCAATTAGGTACCTATCGTCTTTCTGAAAAATATTAAAGAATATAATATATTATTGGTCCAAATATAACCAGGTACTCCAGAAAAATGTGTACCACGAGTGGTATATGACAAGATTAGAGAGAAATATCAAGTAATTAAATCCGGTTGTTTTAAACATTATCAGCTTTTGTTGCTGATTGTTGGTTATATTTGACACATTCAACAATGCCCTCATCCTCATATCTAGCAAAAAGCTGAAGCATTTATGTGAGCTGAGCTTTCAATTACTATATGAATTCTTTTACCAGGATCCAATTTTTCAGTTGGGATATAGAGTTTTTATGAAAATGTGAATAGGGCACATAATATATGAGATTTTGGTTTAGTTTGGGTTGGCCAGTATAAAAAAAGCTTGCGCTGGATTTTTTCGGAAATATTTTAATTCCAGAAATTTATCCAGAGCTCGAGTCTGAGAGGGGTTGGAAGGTAATGGCCAAAATATAGAAGATAAGGAAACAATGAGTAAAAGAGCGGATGTTATAGATAAAGAAATAATTATTACTGAGGTTATAGAAATATTTTACAATATTTTGACTGTAGGCGAAACGAATGAAATAATGGAAAATTTGAAGATTATTATTATTTAAAAATTAAAGTAATATAGAAGCACCTGAAGAGATAAGTATTTGCTATTTCCCATATGGAGAAGACTATTTTAAAGACATGTGAGGTGGTGAAAAAATTATAGAAGGAGATGCGAAACGCAATGACGCAACAGAAGGTATTCCACTGAAAATGAAGTAATGACCCACGAAAATCAAGGTCTGATAGAACCCAACGATATTTCATATAAAAAACAAATTAAAATTGAATATATCTGCCACTGTGACATCTCTATTTAAAACTAGTCTATTGAAGCCTAGTTTTTAAGAAATAGATAAAAGAGTATTTGTTCCGTAAGTATTCTAAGTTTGGTGGGTTTAGAACAATGGAAGGAATGCCCGAAGAAATAAGAAGATAAAATGCGATAACAACAAGAAGAGAGAAAAAATTGAAGATGCTGTGAAAGAAATGGTAGAAGAAAAACTAAGAAATCAAAAAGTTGAGAAGCGAAAAAATTATACCAGGGAAATTCAACACGTTCATAAAAGTCGACAATAAACATTGACTTGAAAAAAGACAGAACTTTCGACATTGAAGTTTACTCATTATTGATTAGGAGGAGACGAAGTAGCCTGGAGAGAGGCATGCGATTAAGAATTGTACGCAATCTTGTAGGGACGATAGAATTTTCACGGAGATAGTTCTGAGATTGCGAGACTGCCTTCTGGAGGTTCTAGCTGAGCAAGCTAGTGACTCATGGGTTAGAGAATCTTTTCCTGTTGCCTCAAATCGACGACGGGTATCCCTTTGCACAAGGACTGTAAACTGGATCAGTCATCTAATATTTACTCTATTGTCCTAAAGTACTCTCTGTTAAATCTTGTGAAAAAAAAATGGAAAAAAATTTGCTTCAACTCGCTTAACATCAATATTTCATTCCAGTCAGAATTTTAGAGCTCAAAGCAAAGACATGATGCCATCTTTAGCTTTCTCGATGCAGTATTCCTTTATATGAATCACAGGGAGGTGGCGGCGGCAGAATCCTGTGATTTGTCTAAGGCCTTTGATTATGTGGACTGCTGGAACGGTATGGGTTTTGGGGTTTTACTGTTGCCTGTGCCTCGTGCCACAGGAATAGGTTGAGGGGCGGGAAACCAGTTAGTCTCTCTGGTGAGTGCCATTCTCCTGCAAGTCCCACGCAAGCTAGTATCTGACTCCTATCTAACTGAGCTCTAAATAAGTGATATTAGCTGGTATTGTAGTTTTCGAATCTCAAAGATTCAAGACCTGCTAGCTGCAAATAAGGGAAAACATTGCGCAATGATCTTAGTGGATGTTAAAAATGCGTTCAACACGGCCGGCATCTTGGACAGTCATCAGCGGTGAGCTTGACCAAAAAAGGGTAAGTTCATTCCTCAAAAACATTCTAAGCTCCTGGATGGAAGAATATTTATCCTGGAGAGGGACCTTGAAAAAGAAGTTTTTGGAGGAGTTCCGCAGGACTCGGTCCTCGGCCTTCCCTTTGGAATATTCTGAATGAACCTACCTACACCAAGTGGAGTGGTAATATTGTGTTATGCTGACGATTTAGCGTTATTCGTAGCTTCGCAAACTTCCGGCGACATGATTGCCAAGGCAAACCGTACTTTGGATCTTGTATTCCATTGGATGACTCAGCACCATCTAATGATTGCTCCTGAAAAAACCGAAGCCATTCTACTGAGCTACAAAAGAAAGACCCAGGGATCCCAGGGATACGTTAAATATTTGGGATTTCATCTAGACCGACGGCTGAATATGATAAACCACATCCGGGAAACCTGTCTGAAGGCCGAGAAGAACATGAAGGCTCTAAACTGCCTTCTCCCAAATATTGGAGGACCCTCTGCGACAAAACGGCGGCGGATTCTGGCGATGGTGTGTTAGAGTATAATCTTGTACGGTGCGCCAGTTTGGGCCCCTAAGAGATGTTTAGAAATGAACAAGCAAAGACTTATACGGACGCAGCGCAGCATTGCGCTTAGAGTGTGTTCTGCTTATTGCACCGTTTCAGGTGCATCTGCTATGGTCATAGCTGGTCTCACTCCTCTGCACCAATTGGCAGAGGAGAGGAGGAGAATATTCCAGATAGCTGGTGCGGTTTCCTCTACCCAAAAACGGATTGAGCGGGGGAGGACTCTGGAGGGATGGCAGAAAGAGTGGCAGAACGGCGCAGAAACCATGACACAATAGGCGGCCATGACACAATAGGAAATGAGGGACACTTCCGGCACTTTTAAAATAAAAAAAAAGGGAGATGAAACTTGCATATGCTGCGGTGCAGCATATGCATATGTAATTGACCCAAATCACACTGTGTTCGAGTGTCCTCAATGGATACTTAAGCGTCAAAACCTCTACTCAGACTTGGGAGAAATGAATGCCAACAACGTCACCTACAAGATCCTCGAATGTGAGAATGTGTGGAATAAAATAAGTGATTTTATTACTTATGTGATAAATTCAAAAGGAAAACTGGAGTTAAGCGCTCAGGCTATTGCAGAAAATTAGGCAAACTGAATTACCATTTAGAAAACTACACAGACAAGACCATACCGGCTTTCATCTGAGGAGATGTTCTTAGGACGGGTCCAGATGGGAGCGACCGGGAAACAACACGGACGAGTTTAGTGGGTAGGAGCTGACCGAGTTCCACACCCTTGGGTGCCTAGTCCGTCCCCAAGGTTCTGGGTGCATTCGTGTGTCCTCAGGTAAAAAGTGCGTAAAAAGCATTCTCCGTCGTGTACTGTACTGTCGTGACTGTCTGACAGGCGTTGCCAGGGGCGGGATGAGGCGGGCCAAATCCTGTGACATCTGCCATGAAAGTATCTGTAAAAAGGGACATCTCGGCCACATGTCTGCGGTGTTCCAGACTATCCATATTCCGGGTCAACTCCGGGTCGCCGATGAGACGCACAGCTCTCTTCTGAATGGAATCCAGCAGCCTTAGGGTGTGCTTTGGCGCGGCACCCCAGATGTGTGAGCAATATTCTAAGCACGGTCTTATTTGCGCTTTGTAGAGCAAGAGCAACTGCTACGGTGTATACAGTTTTTTGTTGCGAAATAGCGCACCAAGCTTCTGGGAGGCTGATTTTGCAATGTTACCAACGTAGTCATGCCAGGACATATTGCTTTTGACCGAGATACCCAGTCGTCCGATTGACGATCCTGCCATAATGATATCAGGGCCCGCCGTATTGGCCCTCTTGGTAAACGTGGCTGCTTGGGTATTTGCTGCATTGAACTGGATCAAATTTCTGTCGCGTTAAGTTTGAGCTTTCTCCAGGTCTTGATTAATTGCTGTAATCTGCTCCTATCTGCAGTGATAAGTCTCAGTCGCTGGTAAAGGTTCTTCTGATCTAAATTGGGTGACAAGAGTACTGTCATATGCAAAACTGTAACCAGGATTATTCGTTTCGGTCAGCAGGTCATTAATAAAGATGAGGAATAGAGTTGGTGAAAGTATTGCATCCTGAGGCAAGCCCGCGTTGATGGTGAGTATGTCTGAGATGTGTCCATCAACTGCTACGTGCAGAGATCGATTCTTAAGGAAAATGACAAGCCAGCTGCAGAGAGAGGCTGGCAGTCCGAAGGATGACAGTTTGTTGAGCAATCCGTCATGCCAAACTCTGTTGAATGCCTTCGAAATATCCAACGCAATCGCTCGAGACTCTCCGTAGTTCTCATTGCCCTTCTCCATATATGAGTGACATAGGCCAATATATCTCCTGTCGATCTCTCTTTGCGAAAGCCGTATTGATTATCGCTGATTATTCTGTTGTTCTCGAGGTACTTGAGTAGCTACTGATTCATTACACGTTCCATGACTTTGGAGATTATAGGAAACAAGGCAATTGGGCAATAATTTGAGGGCGTGGTTTTCTTGCCTTTTTTTGGAACAGGTTGCACTCAAACGACTTTCCAAGAAGATGGGTATATTCCTTTTCAGTAAGACAGAGAAAAAGTCTGGAAAAAACGGTTGTTAGTTCGTTGGCGCAGTTCTTTAACACGATGGCAGGTATTTCGTCCGGTCCTGATGCCTTTTGCGTATCTAGTTCTTTATTCCTGATTCCTGGAGTATAATAGGAGATATGTTACAACCAATTAAAAATGAAGATAAAAACCTTCCATCGATCCGTTTATCGACTAGTTCAGTTCAATGTGTCTCTCAACCAACGGTCGCAGACAAGATTTTAGGAGCATGAACACTCTTTGCCGACAATACGTCAGTAAATATATCGAATAACTGAGGACTAGTATAATGATGGTCGTAGGTTTTAGACATGAGTTTGCCTTTGAGCAACGATCTTTTTCAGACGAGGAGCATCACTAAATTCTTGGTTGTTTTTACTGAAGGCGAGCTTTTTTTTAAGGATCACATATTGAGGCTGGTGGTAAATTCTCATCGTTATGCATTACCATTAAAATTTCGGGAAATAAATTCGTCGATCCAACGATGGCCCTTTTACGGACCTCATCTCAGGTACGACATTCCATTCTCTTCTTACTATTACTTTTATCCTGCAGAAGAAAGCTGTTTGCTGACGCGAACCGGAAGAGACTTGTGAGCTCATCTTTCTTCGCAAGAGATCCTTATACTCAGTTATTTAATTATCATAGGGACAGATATGTTTTATAATAAATATTATATTTTTATTTATGTTCCAAATAATGAGTAAGAAGATAGAGCAAGAAAGACTTCGCTATATCTGGAAAGGAGAGGAAACAGAGGATGAACTGGGTGATGAAGAAGGGGATGGAAATGTTGTAGAAATAAGAAGGCCTTATAGTGAATTAAAGCAAGACCGTGATGACGAAGATATTATTGTTACCCCTTATAAAAAACCAAGAGTGCCAACATTTGTTGGCATTCTTGGTTTTTTATGATGGAAAAAACGTCCTAATAAGGCCGTTCAGACAAGAAAAAAATATTATTCTTCGATTATCTGACATCAGAGACCACAGCAAAAACTCTAAATCGGTCCTGGGAAGTTGATCTCCACTTTTCAAATGACATGTTCAACTAGGAGCTAGAAAACGGTGTTTTTTTGCCAAAAATACCTGAAAGCAAAGTATTATTACCAAAAATATCAGCAATTTATTTGCCTCAGCCATTTTGAAATTTATATTATATTTTTACTTATGTTTAAGATGTGTTACAAGGCAGAACAAGAAAGACTTCGTCGTCTCCGGGAAGGAGAAGAAACAGAGGACGGACTGGATATTGGCTGATGAAGAAGAGGATGAAAAGGTTGCAGAAAAACCTAGGCCTAACAGTAAACCAGAGCAAGACCGTGACGATGAAGATATTATTGCTCCTCCTCATCAAAAACCAAGAGCAGAAAGAAACTTTTGTATTACAGATGGAACCAGTCGATGGAAATATCATTGTTTTAATAAGGCCAGAAAAAATATATAATTCTTCGATTACCTGACATCAAAGACTGCGGCAAAAATTCTAAAATGGTCCTGGAAAGTTGGTCTCTACTTTTCAAGTCACATGTTCAACTAGGAGCTAGAAAACGATGCTTTTTGCCAAAAAGACTTGAAATTTCTCTTATATTTTTATTTATGTTTCAGATGTGTTATAAGGCAAAACAAGAAAGACTTCGTCGTCTCTGGAAAGAAGAGCAAACAGAGAAAGGACTGGATATTAGCTGATGAAGAAGAGGATGAAAAGTTGCAGAAAAACGAAGGCCTGGCAGTAAATCAGAGCAAGACCGTGATGACGAAGATATTATTGCTCTTCCTCATCAAAAATCAAGAGCAGAAAGAAACTTTTATAGTACAGATGGAACCAGTCGATGGCAAAAAAACATTGTTTTAATAAGGCCGTTCGGACCAGAAAAAAAGATATCATTCTTCGATTACCTGGCCTCAAACACTACGGCAAAAATTCTAAAACGGTCCTGGAAAGTTGGTCTCTACTCTTCAAGTGACATGATCAACTAGGAACTAGAAAACGGTATTTTTTTTACCAAAAAACTTGAAAACAAAGTATTATTACCAAAAAACCATTTCGAAATTTGGTGGTAAAATTTTTCAAATATTGCAAAAAATTAATAAACATTAATCTCTGTTAGTATCTTAACTTGTCTGTATCAAAAAAATAAGTCTTGTTTTGGTATTTTTTTTTATATTTGTCTAAGGCCTGCTAGCCTCCGAACATAGAGGTGTGATAACCAAAAATAGGTCTCCAGGCATCTACTATCAATGTGTTGATTGCATGAAATCTTCGAGCAAGGCTGACACCATCGGGGTGAACAGCAGCGCCACAAATGCAATGCTTGCCCAACTCCAGACAAAACTGTTGGAAGCTCTTCATAGTGAAATTACAGACATCAAATCAGCCATTGATGGAGGATTAAAAGCATCCATGGATAAGATATTAAAGTCAATAGAGGTAACATCAACCTCAATCAAGTCAATTTTCAATAAAATGGACACATACAATCTGCAAATAAATGCATCAACAAACAAGCCAAGGAAACCAAGCTCATCTTCACTTGATTCTTCTGTTCATGTAATCAATAACACGGAATTGTTGAATGACTTAAAGCAATTAAAACTAGATTTTGATTCCTTAAAATCTGTGTGTAAGGCCCAAGAAGATGCAATTTCAAAGCTTAGAATGGACATGCTAGCACTTTCCACCAGTAAAATTTCTAAAGAGAATGGCCTAGACTCTTCTCAGTTTGTAATGAAGTCCACTGTGCAGACTTTAAACTCAGAACTTCAGAGAAGTTCTACAGTGCCGACAAAAAGAAAACAAAACATAGTAGGTGTGAAAAAGAATGATGGAAATAAACTTGTTTCCTGCAAGGCACAAACCTCAATTTTTATTTCCAAAATATCCCTAGATGTGGAAATAAACGATGTAACTGACTACCTAAAAAACTGTTTTACTCCTGATGAAAAGTTTGTTGTTGAAAATATCAATGTCAAATCTGGGCAGTATAATGCCTACAAGATAACTGGGAACAAGGAACTTGAGGAAGCCCTCCTAAATCCCAACAACTGGCCGGAAGATATTGCAGTCAAAAAGTTTACTTTTTTTCGCTCCAACTAGCCTCGAAATAGCAACCAACTTTTATCCAGTGGCTTGAGTGGAGGGTTCGACCAGTCAAAAATCTTCTATCGAGGAAATTCGCAATCTCGCTCACGACAACAACAAGATAGAGCACTATCCAGAGGTGGTTTGCATAACGGAATCTTGGCTGACCAAAAATGAGGCAGTCTGTTTCAAGCTGGACAACTATGACACAGTAGCATATTATTGCAGATAGGATGCTCGTGCTGGTGGAGTCTCGATCCTTGTTAGAAAGGACTTAAACAAGGTGAGTGCTGTTTCCTTGGATGTTGATTGCCTTGTTTAACACACCCTTGAAGCTACTGCCATAGTGGTCCATACTTTAAACAATATAAAATTCTATGTCTGTTGTATTTATCGGCCTCCAAACTCAACTTATGATAGCTTTTGTTCTAATCTTGAAAAAATACTTATTTCTCTAACTCGATTTAACTCTCACATATTTGTTTGCGGAGACTTTAATATAAACATTTTGTCTAATGATAGAGTTACTATGAAGGTATGCACAATATTCAACTCATATGGTCTGTTTATACGAATGACTGAGCCATCTAGAATACAAGGTCCCTCTCGCACTTTGCTTGATAACTTTTTATCAAATGTCAATATTAACTCTAGTAAAACAGTAGAGCTAAGCTTTTCTGATCATAAAGCTCAAATAATCAACCCCATATTATCCACAATTAAGCAGGTGACTGATCATCCCAATAACCTATACAAACGCTTTTTTTCTAAAGAAAACAAAGACCATTTTAGGCTTCTTCTCTCTAAGGAAAACTGGGAGTTCCTGTATCAGACTGATTTACCTCATGCTACTTGCTTTTCTTCTTTCTTTAATACACTTTATAGTCTCTTTAATATTGCCTTTCCACACACTAGGATTTCAAATAAAGGTCGGCCAAAGGCAAAAAAACCCCTGGATAACCCCAGAGCTTATTAATGAGAGTAACAACCTTAAGAGATATCATAGACAAGTTAATGAGTCAAATGACCCTGCCCTAAGGCTACTTTATAAAAATAGCGTGAAGGTGCACAAACAAAATATTTCTTTGGCCAAGAAACATTATAACTCCAGCCAACTATGTGCCTCTGACAACATTACTAAGGCTGCCTGGAAAATTATAAATTCTCATACCTGCAGCAAAACAAGAAAACTACTCCCTGATAAAATGTCATGCCATCTCAATGAAGTTACTGGTAGTCAGGAAATTGCTAATTCTTTTAATTATTACTTTAATGAATCTGTGGATGATCTTACAAAGCAATTTCAATACATGAATAATATGTGGAAATGTGTTCCATAATTCATGTGCAGTACGAGATTGGGATGAAAAAGTCAAATTTATTGATAGTACCCGCATCACTTGCTGCCAGAGTGATAGTGAGGTTATGAGCGGAACCGATCCAAAAACGATTGAAATAGCTTATTTAAAGAAACTACTCATAGAAGCGGAAAATAAGAATCAACTTCTCAAAGAAAATGCCAACCTGTGGAAGGAAAAATACGAGTATTTGATAATGGGAAGGGAAAATGATAATCATGCCCCCTTTTCCCCACGTGCACTGGTCAATCCATCCTCTTCTAATTCTAATCACAAGAACAATAAGAAAAATGCGTCCCGCAGTCAACGGGAACCCAATGATAGATTGAACACCGAAATCGTAGGTTCTGAAAACCCGACTGCGAAGGGTTCAAATGGCTCAGACCTGTCGAACGCGAATAATTCAGGCCTACCAATCGCTCGTTGCTCCAATGAAACGGCTTGTGACCGCCGCGAAAATGAAGTTTCTGTTGACAGTGTCATTGAACCAAACAAAAACAAACAGGAAATATCAACAATTCCATCTTTTAGCTCTGTTACGACTATGAACAATAATAATTGGGAAACACAGAGAAGGAGGGGATTTAAATATAATCCACGGACAAGGACAGACTCGGGACATCCTGACGAAAAACCACCATCACAGAGTGAAACTAAAAGGACGATAAATAAAACAAATAGACCAGCACCAATCAGAGGTACAAGTGAAGAGATAGTCTTGAAGACTGCCCCAGAGATGGCTTTTCTGTTTCTCTCAGGATTTGCCCCAGACGTGAAGGAGAAAGAAATACTCGACTTCCTCCGAAATAATAATTTGGATCAACACTGTCGTTGCGAAAATCATTTAAACTATCCATTCTTCGTAGTGAAAGAGAAAAATACCTTTGTTCATCTTTGTGGCCTATAAGTATACTTGTGATCCATTTTCTCAATCTTCAGCGCCAACGATAAATGGCAACAAAATTAACAAAGAAAAGTATATTGAACACTCGGTTGAACAGAGACTTAGGGTTCTTCACGTCAATGTCAGATCTCTTAGACATAAAATCAATGAAATGGAAGCTTTCCTCTTTGATAAAAATGTTGATATCTTGTGTGTCTCAGAGCACTGGTTGAATGAAGGGGAAGTGGATTCTGTGTGTCTTACTGGCTTTAAAGTGGCTGCCTACTCAACCAGGAAACAACACACTGATGGAGGTACTATGATTTTCGTCAGAGAGCGTTTAGCGACAGGCGCAGCAGTTGTGAACTCTAATATTAATGTTGACAAATGTATCGAGTATTGTTCTGTATTTGTACCCATATATAATATTTATGTTTTAGCTTTTTACCGCTCACCCTCCGGCGGCCTTGACACCTTCTTATTAGCAGTAGAAGATATATTGTCAGGATTTAGGTCTAACGCAAACCTAATAATTGCAGGGGGTTTTAACATAAAATTCAACACAGCTCAATATGAAACAATTAGGTTCTGTGACACCATGGTGAGCTTTGGTCTTGAACAGACAATTTTCCAACCAACACGATTAGAGTCGTGTCTTGAGCTCAGATGTGCCTCTCTGTTCTGCAAGTGTGGTTGAAATAAATGTGTCGGACCATAGGGGTCAGTTGGTGGAGTGTAGAACCTTAGCACTTGGGTTCAATTCTATCCATTTACCAAAAATATGCAGACCCATAACACAAGGGGGACTCTTTGTTTTTTTTAACCTAATAAATAATATCAGTTGGGATTTTATTGCAAAAGACAGCGATGCTAATGAGGGATTTAAGCTTTTCATGGGGTTGATTGGGAATGCTTTTCTTGAGGCTTTCCCGGAGAAGTCGTACACTGTTAGGAATGATGGTTCGGGTGGGATCAGTTGGTTTGGTGACAATCTTAGAGGGATGAGGGAGCACCTCAGTTTTCTGGGAGAGTTGCGGGACCAATATGGTTTTGCTGGAATTGCACAGGAGTACAAAGCCTATAAAGAACTTTACAAAAAGGCCATTAAAAAGTCGAAAATAAGTGCAAATGACAACTTAATCCACTCGTCATTAAATCCACAAAAAACCATGTGGAAAATAATAAATAGTCAAAGAGGTAAAAATAAGGAGTCTCCCAAAACTAATATCACTCCCAATGATTTCAATGTCTATTTCTCCAGCATAGGTGGTGAAATTGTACGAAACATTCCCCATTCGGGTCATGACCCGCTTGATTACCTCAAAGATTTTGCAATGCCTGCCGATTCTTTCTACTTTGCTGAGGTAACGTTCAATGAAATAAGGGATATTGTTAATAACCTAAAGAACAAGGAGAGTCGTGACATATATGGTTTAAATATAAAAGTAATTAAATCAATAAAAGAAATTAACAAAATTGATCAACCAATGTTTAAAGCAAAATGTATTTCCGGATGTGCTCAAAGCGGCTATTGTTACACCAATATTCAAAAAAGGAGATTCCTCACTACCCGAAAGGTATAGGCCAATATCCCTTCAACCAATCATCTCTAAAATTGTCGAAAAATGCATGGCTGTTAGAATAGTACATTATTTTGAATCGAATTCTCTCTTTTCTCGGTATCATTTTGGCTTTGGGAAACATAACAATACAGTTCTGGGAATTATAAATCTTGTCTCAGATATAATAGAAGCCTTTCACAGTAGGGAGTACGGCTCGGTCTTGTTCTGTGATCTCAGCAAGGCTTTCGACTGCGTCGACCACGATATCCTTTTGAAAAAACTCAGCTGCTACAACTTTAGCACTGACAGCATAAGACTCATCAAGTCTTACCTTCGATGCCGGTACCAGACGGTCCGTTTGGCTGGTGTGGCATCGGCAAAGAGTGAGATCAACATAGGGGTGCCTCAGGGATCTATTCTGGGTCCCATTCTCTTTTTAGTGTACATAAATGACCTTCCCTGTAGTGAAACTGTGGCAGGTTATACTCTTTTTGCCGATGACACAACAGTCTTATATTCGGCTGATACATTACGGGAATCACTTGCTGGATCCATGGGGGCGCAGGAGAGAGCCAATAGATGGTTCTGCTCAAATAGGCTTTTGCTGAATGCAGATAAGACGAGCCGAGTCGTGTTTACCATGAGAGAGCTTTCAGGGTTTGAGAATCCCTCGGAGGTACGTTTCTTGGGAGTAGTCCTTGACCCCAAGTTGCAATGGGGGAATCATATTGACGTCCTTTCGGGAAAACTCACTAGGGGCCTGTATGTGCTTCGCAGCTTAAGCGAATGTGTCTCAGCTGATGTATTACGAACATCTTATTTTGCCATTTTTCACTCCCATCTTTCGTATGCGATACTTGCGTGGGGGCATTCGGCTGGGGTAGTAAGGGTATTTGAGCTGCAGAGGAGAGCTATGCGGATTGTGAGTGGAATGGGATACAGGGATGATTGTAGGGACGCATATGTGTGCTTGCGGGTGTTGACTGTGCCTTGTATATATATATTGGAATGCCTACTGTATGTTAAGCAGAATTTGGATCTCTATCGGGTTCATGAGGACATACATTCCTATAGAACTCGTGCCAGACATAATTTGGTGCCTGCATGTTGGCGCTTAAGAAGGTGTCAAGACGGTCCAGGATACTGGGCAATTAAGTTTTTTAATATTTTACCTGATAGTGTTAAGTCTCTTAGTTTTAAGCATTTTAAATCGAGGGTGAAGGAGTATTTGTTACAAAGGGCTTTTTACTCTATTGACGAATATTTTGGATCCAATTTTAACTTGGCTTTTAACCCTTGGACATTTTAATTTTGTATTCACATTTGCGAATATTTCTTTTATTAATAACCATGTAAAATTTGTTTGTAGCTCTGAAAAGTATTGTCTTTTTTATAATTGAACTTTGTGTAGTGGATAATTCCAATTTTTATCATTTTTTTCTTCCTGACATGTGTAAGCTATTGTATTAACATGAATAAAGTATTGAGTATTGAGTAATCAAAGGGCCTACCAGAAAATAAATGTCCACATACCATTTTTTTGAAGCCATTCACTGAGGATGAAACAATGGAAATCCTAAAAATTGTCAATGCCAAAAATTCTAGTGGTTCTGATGAAGCACCCTGCAGCCTTATTGGGAACTGTTGTCACGAGCTTGTACGACCTTTAACTTTATTAAATAATCTCTCCTTTGAAAAGGGCTATTTATAATTCCAATTCACAAAAAGGATAATGTCTCCAAAATTGAGAATTACAGACCAATATCTCTATTATCGGTATTTTCCAAAATCTTTGAAAAGGCATTTTGTAGGAGGTTGTTACATGTTCTCGACTCATTTAAACTCCTAAACTGCAGACAGTATGGCTTTCGTGTTGGCCGCTCCACAGTGGATGCAATCATTTCATTTTACTTAAAAGTTCTTGAGGGTCTAAATAGCAGGTTGAGGGTGGCTGAATATTTTTTGATTTTACAAAAGCCTTCGGTACTATTAACTTGAGCTTATTGTTGGACAAACCTGAACAACTTGCCATAAGGGGTGCGGCGCTTAACTGGGTAAAGTCCTACATAACGGATAGAGGACAATATGTGCAGCTCGATAAGGAACAAGGATTTATGTCGTCTGATTGGATGAGTGTGAAAACTGGTGTGCCACAAGGCAGTGTATTCGGCCCAATAATATTCCTAATGTTTATTAACGATCTTCTCCTTTTCGCCAATTCATATTATTTAGCCCTTTTTGCTGATGACACCTCGGCAGTAGTAAATGCAAATTGCTTGGGGGAGTTGGGTACAAAGGCTCAACAGTGTGTGGTTGATATAAGTAATTGGTGTAAGGAAAATGGACTGTGTTTAAATGGAGGGAAACAAATATAGTTGTTTTTACTCTTATAAGGGTAAAACACGACAGTAGTTTGCTGGTCAGAGACCAGACCAGCCACTCCATTCAACAAAAGGAAATAGTAACTTTTCTTGGCTTCACAGTGGACCAAAATCTGTCTTGGGGTGACCATGTTGATGATATCTGCAACAGATTGTCATATAAAAAGTATGCTGTCTTGCAACTGAGAGACTGTATTGATTCTAAATGTCTATTATGCACTCTGTGCTATCCTATGGTTTGCTAGCGTGGGGGAACTCAACTCACATCACAAGAGTCCTTATTTCTCAAAAAATAATTCTGCATTCAATGTATAAGCTTCCATTTATAGCCTCTTGCCGTCCAATATTTCAGTCTGAGGGCATTCTCAATTATCACAGTCATAAATATGTACATATTTCATTGGTCATGTTACATCTTTAAAAATAAAAATAATTTCTTAATGTTTGGTGATGTTAACCGCTATCAAACCAGAAACTCTCATCGATTATATATTCCAGCTGCACGGCTTACGCAAGTTCAGGAGGGTCTTCAACTATCATCATTAAAAATATTTAATTTCTTATCAGAATCTATAAAATCCTCTGCAAATTTTAGATATTTTAGAAAAAAATTAAAAATCTTGTTAACTAATAATCCTTTTTATTCCCTGCAAGAGTTTTATGATTCGGATATTATATTCCCTACTTAGTTGTGCATAATCTTCATATCCTGTTTTAATTTGGTAATGTTTCACATCACATCTTGTTTAATGTAATTATTGTATTGTGTAAATATTGTATGTATTTTGTTCCATTTAGTTTTTATGTCATTGTCCAGTATTATTTGTATTTACCTCAATATTCACCTATTTTACCAAGACTTTTTTTGTATACCTACTTATAGTTTTAGCATTTAGTTAATTAGGTCTGTTTTTTTAATGTACTTACTGTTTTTATATGACAATTCCCATACATGTAATATGTCTCTATATTGGAAATAAATGAAATAAATAAATAAATATTCACATTTTGAAAATGTCAACTTCTTTTCCACTGTTCTCTTTCACTAGGTATGTGTTTTATGTATTTGTTTTTTATAATATAAGGAATTTTGTATTATTATTATTATTATTATGATAAACAAGGGTTATTTACCTTGCAATTGATTGCCTATGGGTCGACCAATGTTTTCAAATTCTTAGAGCCTCTTCGGCTCTGGCTCCAGGGTGTAAACATCACAAGTGCTAGTGTAGTGACCCTAACGAAGCTGAAACACCTAAAGAAAACTGGAAAACGGTCGACGTTGCGAGGAACAAATCTATCCCCGTCGTCAAGAACGAACAAATCTAAAAATGAAAATGGTTAGTAAATGTAAATAACAGTAAAAAGCTATCGCAAAATTGTCAAGTTTTGAATAGACTTTGACAAGGGTTATTTTTTTCATATAAATATATCGTATTAACAACAAAATAACAACAAAAAATTTCATGGCCAAGGGCCTCTAAAGGTGATTTTACATCAGACATCACAGAGAAGTTTTATAAATGTTTGGTTCAATTTATTTGAAGATGGAAGTTTAAATTAGCAAATATTCCATCATTTTCTTTGACACAAATACCAGGTCTGCCCTTTAATTCCTTGATATTACCACTGCGCATCATTCTTTATCCTTACCATACT
>MU185037.1:0-53433 GCA_016904865.1 Pissodes strobi | reverse complement strand
CGAGCGGTACGGCGCGGCGGCTAGTTCTATAGGGTAGCACAAAAACGTTCGGATGGTTGTTAGTCGTGACAATATCTAAGAATTACCTGAATAAGCCAGCCTTATCATTAATATAACATCTGACCCGTTAAATCTGACCGCTCAGTCTTATTCACTGCCAAGGAAAAATGTGCTGAGCGCGCTTAACTAGGTCTTCACTTTAATAAATAAATAATTTAATATGTTAACTGCTCAAGATTAATATGATAGACAGAGGATCTGTAATTTTATCTTCAATGTGATATGGTTATATTTCTTCCCACTCACCCACCCTAAACCAAAGAACCCTAAAAAAAGAGCCTTAGGATAGCTTTTCCTATTTCTCCAATGATTATGATGGTATAAGTACCCAACAGCTACGGGTGGAGGAGTTGACAAGGGTAGGGGCACCCTATTATCCTAGGGTTCAGAAACCGGCCCCAAAGGCGGGGGAATTACAAATAAGTAATCAACGGCATGCGGATGTGGAAAGCCACGGGAGGACTACCATATTAAAGATCCTTAAGGATATCTCTAGTAGAATCATCATGGCATCACGAACCATGAATGATAACTTTATTGATCATGGGTATCGGAACCCAAGATTCGACAGAAAAGGAAAATACAAGGCCTCTCAGGTCGTCATCCAGCGAAACCCTTGTCAAACAGTCAGAGAACACAAAATAAGGCTAGACAACACATTCTCGCACTAGCCGTTCTAGCGACGAGACCTGTTTTGATCGCAGGCAAAAGGATCAAGCGTTTACTTCAAATCGCGATTCGGAAGAATTGAGTTTTTCTTAGTGTGATCACACATTGTTATATTCAGTGTACATAGTACACGTTTACTAGAATCGGGGACGGAGCCCCGGCTACACACCCGGTAATGGACGAGTCCGATGCGGAAAGCAATCTTTCCTTCAAATCGACGGATCTCCGTGAAGGTAACCTCTCTGAACGCTTTCTAACGCACGTCAAGAAAGCTAGGCAATGCCTCTATTCAAATAGAGAGAAATGCAAAGAATGTGCCGACAAAGTCGCGTTACTCACTTCTGTTAGCAAGTCTGGGATCGAATTGAATAAGTCCTTGAAGGAAGCACTTTCTCACCTTAAAGGGAAACATGGAATCTTCCTCCCTAGCAAAAAGCCTGAAGCTAAGTCTAGAATAGACACAGGGAGAGAAAACCTAACCAAGAGAAAAAGGATTGAAAAAGATACGCCGCCAGAAATCGTAAATTCCATGGAAACAGAAGATGTAAATAATGTAAATATCACTAGCACAAGCCTGCAAAACACAACACAAAACATAGTGCAAGAAAACGAGCAAAAAGAGTCTGACACAGAGAGTTTTAGCAGTGAATATGCGAAAATCTCCGATATAGTCCCTGTGCTCCAGGGTGACAGCAGCCACTTTAAAGTACCCTACAAAACTCTGCAGTTTAAAAGCAATGTTAGGGGACGCCCACCCCCCATCCCTTTAAAGAATACCTATGAAGTCCTTAATGACTTAGACGATGAAGAAATTAGTGAAGCGTCTAGCACAGTTAATAGCGCTGGGCAAACAGTTAAGAAAGCCGCAGAACGACCACAAGCTAAGAAGAAACCCCCAACAAAGACCAAAGCACCGCCGGCTGCCAAGCCACCCCCACCGCCACCTCCGATAGTTCTCCAAGGTAAACTCAACAGTCATAAGGTCCTTATGGAGGACTTCAAAACAATGCGAATTATTAAATATAACGTCAAATACACGAGAAATTCGACGGTCATCTATACCGAAAACGAAAGAGATTGGCAAAACGTAAAAAGGGCACTCGATGACGGTGGCCTTGAGTATCACACTTACGCAGACCGACAAAGCAAAACAAGGGTATACGTTTTAAGGGGCCTAGACGGCGACATCTCGTTGAACGACATCAAAAATGAGATGTAAGATGTATATAATATCGAAATTAAATCGATCTTCTTAATGAAGAAGACACGAGAGCCCTTATATCTAGTAGTGGTGGACTCTAACACAACCCTTAAGAGACTGCAGCAAGTTGCCAGAACCCTGCTAAACATCAGAATCACATGGGAATATAGAAAGAACGAAAAAATAGTAATGCAGTGCAAACGATGCCAAACTCATGGGCATTCGGCGACACATTGTAGAAAATCAGTGAAATGCAGCCGGTGTGCCGGATCCCACGAAATCACGGCTTGCAACCCCAATACCACAGCGAAGTGCGCGAACTGTGGTGGCGACCACAGGGCAATCAGCCAAGATTGCCCTGTGTACCTGTACAAGGTTAACCAAATTCAAAGTAACATCACACGTCAAGCAAAGCAAACTAAAACCCAGTACGTACCAGCTCCCTTGCCTGCCAAGCCGGCCTGGCGGAGGCCAGACGGCGAAGCAGGAGGCCGGGATACAAATAGAAACATGACCAGACAGAACCAACCCCAACCCCTCCCAAACGGCAAGAAGAGTTATGACAAAGAATTTCCGAGCCTTGACAGAGCAACAAGAACCGCACAGCCCGCGAACGTAGAAACCAAACAGCAGCCGAAAAATGTAAGTAACCAGGCCAATGCTAACCCTAATAATATTGCATTCAGTGTCTCTCGACTTTCTAACGTAATAAATGAAATTAACTCTTTGATTAACTTGGAGGAGTTGTTTTTCGCTTTAGACGAGTATGTCTCCATGCTAAGGTCATGCAACGGCGAAAAACAGCTCCTAATGCCAGCATCTATAAGATTTTTCACCACAGAATTCGCAAAATACAATATATAATTGTGTTGCTATTTTCACCGTTTATGTATAATGTATAAATGTTTAATATAATATCATGGAATTGTAATGGAATCAAGTATAAGCTTGGTGAATTCCGCAATTTTCTGTATAAATCCCGTCCCCAGATTGTTTTTCTGAATGAAACACGGCTCGATCAAAATTTCAAATTTAAAATCCGAGAATATAGCATTGAAAGATCGGATAATTTAGGTGGGCGTGGAGGAGGAGTGGCCTGCCTGGTACACAAGTCGGTCGTTTATAAGCGGCGCATAAATCTGAATACTACCATTCAATACGTAGCACTCGAGCTGGACGGCGGCTTGTGTATCGGGGGGGATACGCTCCTCCAAATCAACGTCTATCAGAACAAGACTTCCTAGCTTTTTTATTACCAGGGCGCAAATCTATCTTGATAGGCGACCTTAATGTCCATCACACTAACTTTGGAGACAATAGGACTGAGCAGAAGGGCAGAGTATTGCATGCAATTATCAATAAAAATCTGGATATCCGATACCATCGTCCGAACGCCCCGACATATCACCATCCCGCTGAAAACTTCAGACCTTCCTACCTGGACATAGCGAGCTCCCGAGGGATGGCTAGGCTTGGCCCGCTTAAGGTTATAAGTGACCTAAACTCGGACCACTTTCCAGTCAGTATGAGTCTGTCGGCATTAAGGTTCGATAGGCGGCCGGAAGCCTGCGTGACATCCGTCGTGTATACTAATACCGACTGGAGGGTGTACCGAGAAAGGTTAAATGAAGCCACGGTCATCCCCCGGCAGATCGAAACCGTCCAGGAATTGGAAACTGAAGTTAACACATTAACTTCCAACATCCAGCGCGTCCGTGACGCAATCTGTCCGGTAGTCAGGAGGAGGCCATACGTGGAAACTCTTCCTGACGAAATCCTTGAGCTTATCAATTTCCGGAACCGGTTACGACGTAGGTGGCAAAGAACTAGAAATGCAAACGAAAGGCTTCGTGTGAACGCCATTACTGATCAGATTAAGCAACGCATACAAGAGCACAGAAGTGCAAAATGGATGAGCTTCGTGAATGAACTAGGCACGGAGGACGGGTCCTTATGGAAGCTCGCAAGGCGAGTTCGCAATGCTCCCCCTCAATTCCCGGTGCTAAAGCACCGAGGGCGTGAAATCCTGGACGAACAGGGGAAGGCGGAAGCATTTGCGGACTCTCTTGAAGAGATCCATGGGCAAGTCCCTGACTCCGTGCCATTGCACAGGGAAATCACGGAGCGAGTCCGCTTGTTTGGCGGCCGCGCTTACCCGATCCCGCCGTCGGTAATGCAGAAGCTTAGAGTCACCCCTAGCGAAATTTCTAAAGTTTTGAGCCGCCTACCGAAAAACAAGGCTCCGGGAATTGATAATATTCCCTACCTGCTCCTCAAGAACCTCCCGAAGAAAACCATTATACAGTTAATGCATATCGTAAATGCCATAATTCGCTTGCAGTACTTCCCATCCCCCTGGAAGACTGCGAGAATTGTACTGTTCCATAAACCGGGGAAAGACCCGACTCAAACCTCCTCGTATAGGCCTATCTCTTTACTGAGCACACTAGGTAAAGTAGCTGAGAAGCTTCTGCTGTCGAGGCTTGCTGGGCATACTCCCTAAGGAGCAGTTCGCCTTTCGCAGCGGGCACAGCACATGCATGCTGGCTGCGAAAGTCGTACAGGAAATATATGATAGCTTCAACAGACGGCATTGCACAGCCCTGCTTCTCCTCGATATTGAGAGAGCGTTCGACAGGGTGTGGTACGACGGCCTGCTACATAAGCTCTATATAGAGCACGGATACCCGCTCTATTTAGCAGCGCTGATCGGATCGTACCTTGCCGGGCGCTCCTTCTCAGTGAAAGTGGGTAACGCCACATCAACTTTAAGGCCAATTCAATGCGGTGTCCCGCAGGGAACGGTGCTTTCTCCGCAGCTTTTCAGTTATTATATATCCGACTTTCCTACCCACCCGGACGCGTCTGCAGCGTTTTATGCAGATGATACCATCCTTTACTCTAATGCCCCTCACGCGCAGTCAGCCGTTGATAATTTGAGTCGGTACATGAACGTGATCCTTAACTACTATGAAACGTGGAAAATAAGGTTAAACGCCGGTAAAACGGAACTAGGCATTTTCACTAGAAAACGGTCCAATCAGGACACTCAGCGTTTAAGAATACTAGAAACCGATATCATGGCGAAAGATCAAGTAAAGTATTTGGGAATAGTGCTTGACAGGGGGCTTAGGTTCCAAAAGCATATATCATACGTCAAAAGTAAAAACATGATGCTAGTCAAAAAACTGGAAACACTAATAAGGCACAGATCGGTTCTTAGCCCCGGAAATAAACTAATTCTATATAAGGCCATTACGAGGCCGACACTTTTGTACGGGGCACCGGTATGGTGCTCCGTGGCTGTAGGGCATCTTAAAGCAATACAAGGGTTGCAAAATAGACATCTCAGGGCGGTCTTTTCGGCGAGCATATACACCAGAATCAGGGACCTGCATGACTGGGCGGGCATTGAGTATGTCCGCGAACACATTGACCGTCTGGCATGCAGGTTCTATGAGATAGGGGTGCGTGGCTCGCCGGAAACGGCGCAAATAGCCGAACAACGCTTTGACCCGGAGCGACGGCCATCCCATAGGCCAATTCATAAAAGAACAACGCTGTACTACCTCGAACCGAGGCCCCCCTAAAAGCAATAAAAAGACTGGATGTATATAGGCACAACTGTAAATATCAATTTTAATTTTGTAAATAGTCAGAAGTAATATTCATACGAGTAAGGTGTCCCGAGGGATAAATAACCAACCCCTACTGCTTTTTACCCCTGTTTACAGACATCAGGTATTAGGAGCACATAAGTGCACCGGACACAGCAATCGAATCGAGGTAGTCGAGCAGACTCCGCCCACAAAGCACGGTGGGCGGAGCCTGCTTGATATACTCGATGAGCATAGAACCACGTATAATACACGAAACCGGCTCAAGTTATATTCATTCAACGTACGCAATGGCTCCTGCGTTCCTTGCACCCTATGAGTGAATTATGGTTTACGATGCACTAGCCCTTGATATGATTACCCCTTGATATTATCATACCCTCACCAGGGAGATGCCGCATTGATGCAAATCCCATTAATGTATATAATGTACATATTGTAAATAAAGTGTGAATGAGAGAGAGTGAATGAGAGCGTGACATATACAAAGTAAAGTGGAGTTTTTAAGTAACTTTTCTCCACAATACCCACACTCACAATTTAACATCTGAAAATCTGGAACCCACCACTAGCTAAGCGCGTAGACACTGGGAGCAATATTGATGGGATCGTATCCCAAGTAATGTTAGTATTTTGGCTTGGTTACAAAAAGTAGGCATGAAGGGTCTCAATATCGACCCCCCTCGGCTAGAGGGATGGTTTGTGTACAAGGCTGTGCGGCTCAGCGTTGCTCCATCAAGGAGCCGGAGCATGAAACCATAGATTGTATACAGATTACTTTTATCACCTACTGAGTAGGACACTTGTTAATAGAGTTATGGAAATAAATGGTGATGATGATGATGATGCTGCTAGACAACAAAATATTTGGCACGTGGAACATCCAACCTGGTAAAACACATAACGTTCTTCAATAAATGAAAAGATTAAAGATCAATATATTAGAAATAATCGAAACAAGATGGCCTAACTCAGGTCACTGTTCGATAGACAACAACGTAATATACTGCTCTGGAAACAATGATAGCCACCATAGACACGGCGTGGCAATCATTGTAGATAAATAAGCCAGTAGAGCAGTGAAGGGTTTCGTCCCAATTTCGGAAACAGTAATAATTATACAACCTACGACATCTCCCATCACACTGAATTTGTTCCAAGTATATGCTCCTACAGTGGACGGAACTGAGGACGAGATAAAAACTTTCTATCAACATATGGAAGATGCCCTAAAAATAACTAAGCATGGAGAATTCACCATGGTCATAATGCAAAGATGGGCAAGGGGAAGACTGGAAAGATTGTGGGAGACCAGGGGTTTGAAGAACGTAATGAAAGAGGAGATAGACTACTGCAATTCTGCCAGGAACATGAACTAATAATAACAAACACATTCTTTAGGCTACCGGAGAGGCGGTTATATACTTGGCGATCACCCACGGATAAACCAGACAAAATAGTTAGAAACCAGATAGACTATATCATGATTAAAGGAAGATACAGCAATGCCATCAAGGCAGTGAAAACATACTCTGGAGCAGACATCTCTTCTGATCACAACCCAGTAATCACTAAGGGCACACTAACACTTAACAGTATGAAGAGACACCAAAGAACCGCTAGATTAGAGGTGAAAAAGTGAAAGACCCTGATATAAGAGAACACCTCCAACACAAAATAAAGGAGAATCTGGATAAGCTTGACAGTAACAACAATGATATCGACAAACAATGGGAACAACTAAAACATTGCCTTCTCAACCCTTCCAAAGAAATGTTAAAAGACTCCGGTAAGAAAAACAAGAACTGGATGAATGACGATATATTAAACATGATGGAACAACGAAGATAAACCAAGAATAAAGATAGCCACAAACATAAACAGATTAGTAACGATATCAGAAAAAAAATAAGGGAAGCCAAGCAAAAATACCTGCAAGAAATTGAAGACCTTCAAACTTCAAAATAAGTACGACCTTTTATATTACATAAGGAGATGGCAGGCTCTTGAATTATTGGATAAAAATGGCAAGTATATATTGGAGACCAGAAAGAAATTGGAACGCTGGAAAGAGTACATTGAGGAATTATTCGAGGACGAGAGAGGAACGCTAGAACACATAGCTCTCGACGCAAAAGAAACAAGCACAGAAATAACCAAGGAAGAAATTGTAGATGCACTAAAATTATCAATGAATGGAAAAAGTCCTGGGCCTTATGAACTTCCTATTGTTATATTTAAAATTATAGAAGAGAGGCATATGGACATTCTGGTGGGCTTTTTAATGGAATTTACCATTCGAGTGTCAATAGCTGATATTAAGGTCAATAGAACATCGATTACCAACATCAGATACGCGGACGATACAGATATATTAGCAGACAGTCTAGAGGCTCTTCAGAGTAAGGAACAAAATAGTTGAATGGGGTCAGGAATATGGGCTTACAATAAACGTAAAAAAAAACGAAAATTATGAAGATAACAAAAAATCAGAACAATAATGAGACTCTAACAATTAACAACAGAAGTCTTGAATAGGTAGACAACTACAGATATCTAGACACAATGATCAACTGTACCAACGGCTACTCTAAAGAAATTAAAATACGCGTAGAAAAGGCACGAACAAACTTTAAAAAGCTGGGAAGAGTGCTCTGTACAAGGGATTTGAAGCTGGATCTGAGAATCAGAATAGCAAGGTGTTATGTCTTTTCGACTTTGCTTTACGGAATGGAGGCCTGGTCCTGAACGTCGCAACTGTAAAGAAACTTGAGCCTTTTGAAATGTGAGTGTCACATTCAGGTGAAGGCACCTTACTGCATTTGTGTAGCATGTCCGCACATCTGCCATGTTTAGTCCGGATCCTGTTGGCAGTCTTCCATATTTGCCGTGGGAGGTCAAATCCAGTGGGCTTACTCTGGAGTGTCACTATAGGAAATACATCCGGCGGTGTGGACTGTTCCCAGGTCTTCTTTCATCTCTGTTCCACGTTGAAGCCGCTTGCGCAGAGTTCTAATGCGGTATTCACTGGTGGTCTTCGGGATTTAAGTCTTCTAGAACTTGCTTTATCAATGTCCTCATGTATGGGGAGTTGTTGATCAGCCATCATTTTATGGTATTGGCGAGCTAGAGCAGCATGCCAGTATGTCTAAGTGGATTTGATGCCTCCCGTGATGTTGCGCATCATGCAGTTCAGTTGTGCGTCGAGTTTGTGGACATGTCTACTGTTTAACCATATGGGCAGCGTATTCCGCAGTACTATATACGAGTGTTTGCTGTTGTTCCCCAAGTGGTGCCGCAAAGTTTCTAAATAATATTATTTCTTGAACAGACTTTGGCTGAGGTGTTATGAAGGTGCTGCTTGAAGGTTAGCGTTCTGTCCATGATGACTACCAGGTATTTTGGAGTCAGATTGTTTCTGAGCAGCGTACCATTAAAATATATTTCCAGTTGTTGGTTTGCTAGCTTAATATTTAGATGGAAGCAGGTACATTCAGTTTTGTTTGGGTTGGGGGTTAGCCTCCATTTCTGGTAGTATTCCGCTCTGAAGGTCGCTGCTTAGTATTTGTTCTGTGATGCTTATAGATGTTCGATTGACCGCTGGGACCATGTCATCGGCATATGCGAATTTTTTTGATATGGTTTCCGGCATGTCCGCGATACAGATGTTAAAGAGGAATGGGGTAATGACCGAGCCCTGCGATAGCCCATTCTGCAAGTGTCTCACCCTACTACCATAACTACCCGGAACAGCCTATCGCTCAGCATGTTATTCAGTAGCTGAGTTAGTTTTCTGTTGGCTCTGATTCTTAGAAATTTATACAGAAGTTCCTGCCTCTAGACGGTGTCATAAACACTCGTTAGGTGGTGCTTATTTGACATTTAATATTTTGAAAGTAACCGTTGCATTCTCGGAACAGTTAAAAATAGTGTTTTGTGTCGAAATTATGTAACTATTTTAAAATTAATATACATCAGAAATATAAAGTGTTTTACATAGTTTGTATATAATTATAATCACAAAATTCGCATATTTTATAAGAATTTTATAGCATAATACACCATTTCTAAGTGGCGGGTTAGATGACGAGACTAAGATGGCGAATTCGTCATCGTATTAATATTTCTATTAAAATTTAACTTTTTTTTCGCAGAATGTCCAAATATCCAAAGAAAACGAATCGTCGATCATGGAATAACCCTGGTAACATTGAGGGGGCTATAAATGAAGATCTAGAAGGAAAGCCCTGTAACAGTGTTGCCAATGTTTACAGAATTCCCGAAGCCACTCTACGAAGATATGTGAAGAATAATCAAATGAAGAAGACTTGCCCATTCATGGGGGAAAACTTAGACACACTTTTAGTGAAGAACAATCGATAGAACTCTAGGAATATGTAAAAAATATCGACAAAAGGGCTTTTAATACAGCTAAAGCAATTAACATTTCAATTTGCCGAAAGAAACAGGATACATAATCGTTTTAATATTGAAAAACGAATGGCCGGAAAATATTAGGCTATTATTTTTGCAAAAAAATTAAAGCTGGGTTTAAGGAAACCTGAATCTACATCGCTGGCAAAACTTACTGGATTCAATAAAGTGGCCGTCCGTACGGCTCTTTTTTGAAATTTTTCGTTATCTCTACAAAAAAACACCAGTTTTGGCCGGAAAATATTTACAACGCTGATAAAACTGGCCTACAAAACTTCCAAAAGTTGTAGTTCACAAGGAAATAGGCGAGTGACAAAGATTGTATCCGCAGAGCGGGGGAAGAATGCGACACTTATATGTGCTGCTAATGCTACAGGAAATTACGATCCTGCTTTATTTGAATTTGGTAGAATGAGAATGAAAGATAAGCTGCTTCATGGAGCACCTGTTGGTTCATTAGATTATGCCTAAAAAAACGAATGGATGGACTTCGAAATACAACACTTCAAGAAATACGTAAAATGCATGCTATTTGTAGATATCCATTTCAGCCACACTTCCCTCCAAGCCATCGACTTTGCTAGGGATTTTGGAATTATAATGGTGGGATTCCCCTCTCACACTATATCCTATCAGATAGTCAAGCAGCCTTAAACATTGCTAGCATCTAGCAGAATCAACTCCCGGCTAGTATGGGATTGTCGGATGGCTGCAGATCAACTGGCAAACAGAAACACACTCGTCTTAATGTGGGTACCAGGGCACGAGAGTGTGGAAGACAACGAAGCCGCTGACCAGCTCACACGAAATGGTGCACGGACCTGAACCATTGTGTGGCATCACTACAGGACACGTAATGAATGAACTCAGAAATTGGAGAAGAAATGCGGAAAGAGACACATTGGGCCAATGCTCCTGGGCAGAGACAGGCCAAGAGACTCATCTCTCATTCGCCGAATTACACGAAAAAGCTTCCCATGCTACAAAAAATTAGATAAAACTGGTCGTAGACCTTCTCACTGGGCATGGCCCCCTGCAGGTACCACCTTAAGAAAATGGGGAAAGCTGCTGACGAACAATGCAGATTCTGCCAAACCATGACTGAAACGTCAGAGCACTTACTCTGCGAATGTCCAGGCACTAATCTGAGAGAGGTTGAGGCATCTCGAAAATGCCCTTGTGGCGCCGGGTGATCTACAAAAGAAGCTCAACCCTCGAAATATTCTGAGATTCTCGAAGGAGATAGGAATTTTCGTGTAAAATAGAAGGGTATACACCAAAGATCAATTGTGGTTGACGTGTTGAAGGGCAAATCTTGCCGAGTGACCCCTCTACCTACCATACCATACCCCCCTCACACTACTCATCGCCTTCAGACAATGGATGTCTCATTTTTTGGTCCGCTCAAGACTAGCCAGGAATGCGACTTACATGATAAACCATCCAGGTACGACAATAACGGGCAATATTATTTGTGAATTGTTTCGTCCAGCCTATGAAAAAGCTTAACGGATTTAGATGCAGCGGTATTTTCCCATTTAACAGCAATATATTTGAAGAAGCAGATTTTGCAGCATCATTAACAATCGAAAAACCTGAACCAATACAGAATATAAATACCGACACTGCCAGTAGACTTGGCCCCACCAATATTTTCAATGAAACATATAGCAATTCAGATGTCGAAGACATTCAACCGCTTACTAATTTAGTAAGACCAAAATCTCTAGAAATGGGACCAATTACTTCGGATCATACCGTTGAAGACAATCAGGCCGTTATAAATTTGACAAGATCAAAATCTCTGGATGTGGAGAAAATAACTTCGGATTATACGGAACCAATAGCCAAGGAATCTGTAAAAAGAAATTTATTTATTGAAGTCCAACCTACAAACAAACCAGCGGATCCAAATCAAGCAGGACCAAGCAACATACATACTCACACAATTCATAATATAGAGAAGAATCAGCAGATTTTCGGTAACAAAGAATCCACAGATTCGGACAATGAGAAACCCAAAATAACAAAAAAGTGCAAAGTATCAGTAGAAGAAATAAGAATTTTCCCAAAGCTAATAGAAATGAGGGCATAGTAAAAAGAAAGAAAATATCAGTTAGAATAATAACTAGCACCGTTTTAAAAACCGAATTAGAAGAGAAAGCAAGGCTAGGTGTGGAAAAAGAAGAACGAATAAACCAAAGAAAAAATAACGCTAATCAAGTAAAAAAGGCTAATTAAGAGAGGAAAATTAAGCTGAGAACGTGTGAAACAGAAAGGAAAAGAAGCAAAGATTGAATGTGAAGTCATAGCTTGCTCAGGGTGTCAAGAAGCGTATGAAGGGCCAATAACGGAGGACTGTATACAGTGTAGGTACTTCCTGTCAAATGACCAATACCCCAATAGGTGGATTGGAAGAGGCACTGATGCACCAGTACGATGGCCACCACGTTCTCCGGACCTAAATATGTGCGATTTCTTTTTGTGGAGTGCTCTTAAAACCGAAATTTATGAGACTCCCGTAAACACACGCGAATAATTATGGCAGCGAATTTTAAATGCAATAATCCCGAGACATTAGATAAAGTTCAAGCTCATATTTTAAGAAGTGTAAATAAGGAAAGTCGAGTAAGTTGACGAGGTTAAGCAAAAAATCTTATGTTTTTAAAGCACATGATAATCTCATCGAATTTTTCTAGTTGGAAAGGTACATGAATCAACTACTCTCAGAAATCACATAAACTACTTATAGTTAGGAACACGAAATTTCTGAAAAAATTGAAACTCGTCATCTTACCCAATACGTCGGATAAGTTGACGAAAAAATGCGGTTAAAATGACGAATCAACAATAATCACCAACAAAGTTCCCCTATTTACACTTCTTAAAATATGAACTTGAACTTTATCTAATGTCTCGGGATTATTGCATTTAAAATTCGCTGCCAGAATTCTTCGCGTGTGTTTACGGGAGTCTTATAAATTTCGGCTTTAAGAGCACTCCACAAAAAGAAATCGTACATATTTAGGTCCGGAGAACGTGGTGGCCATCATACTGGTGCATCATTGCCTCTTCCAATCCACCTATTGGGGTATTGGTCATGCAGGTATAGCCGAACAGCAACGGAGTGAGGTGGCGCTCCATCGTGCATATACCACAGTCCCTGCCGAATTAAAAGGGGCAAATCTTCTAGTGAGTGTTTTGCACAAAATTTAAGTAAATATTTCCATTCAATGTGCCTGGCAATACCACAGGACCAATAAGGTATCGATCGATAATACCTGCCCAACCGTTTATTTTAAATTGATGTTGATCGTGGGCAATTTTAATGACATAAACATGTTCGTTGTGCAGGTTGGTAACTCCTGACCGTGTAAAGTACGCCTCGTCGGTACCTAAATAAGATTTTTTTACTAAAATTTAGATCTTGGATTCTTCTGTTCCAAATAAATTGGCAAAATTAGAGCCGCTAGGGAGGATCAATGGGCAAAAGTTCTTGAACTGTTTGGACGTGATACGGGTGTAACAATTGTTCTCTTACGTCATTTACGATAGTTTTAGAAAGCTCCAACTCACGATCCAACCGACGTGTACTGATGCTTGGTTCTTCTTCAAATCTTACCAAAACTCCTCTTATTTTTCACGTTTTCGAGTTGTCCGCATAAGACCCCTACCTTCAAAGCTACCCCTTTCTCGAAGATGGTGTTCAATATTCGCAAATGTTTGGTGATTTGGTATACGTTATCAAACGTTGTACACATATTATCCGGACACCCTATATTAACTGCCCAAGACTAATAGGGTAGACACTAAAGAAAGAAGATCTGTAACATTATCACCAATGTGACATGATGATATTTCGTCCTACTCACCAAAACTATATGTGGACACTAAAAAAGTACTAATTTCTTCATTACATACATTGTTTCCATAATATCTTTTTGAAGGTCTTAAAATCACTTTTACTTTGACTTAACACCCTTCCTATCGGCCTATGAATAATATATGTATCATAAACTGCTGCAAAACGTACAATTAAAACCAGGAACATCACGTTCTTAACAACCTGTAATTATTTACGCGTTTCAAAAAAAGCCCCTTATTTGCATAGCTTCCGAAAAGCATTTGATAAACTACCTGACAAATTATATTAAGTTATCTATGGCTCTGATTAAAAGCTTCCCAATGAAATATGAGTAAAAATAAGTATTTTCTAAGCATATATAAGTAGGTAAATTTTGAATTAGAAAATTATTTCACAATGTTTCTCGAACAGTGTAGTGCTAATTTAAATACTTATGGACCCTCTATTGCAGAAACATGCAGTGGAAGTTCGTTTTTAGTTTTCATGTCATTAGTAGATGCGTTTTTGAGAGACACTTGTGAAATATCAGATGCCTTTGGTCGAATTATTCCAAGAACATTTCCAGGTATTAATGCACAGTTTTAAATTTATTGATATAGAAACGCGACATAACACGAATCCAGTTTGATTTTTCCAGTACACGCAATATCAGATTTATAATGATTCCCTAAATATTTCTGACTCAATTAATATTTGGGAAAAAAAACACTTTATTGGCCAAAATTTGAAAATTTTACGATTACTGGAATTATTTAACAAATCGATAAATATAAAAAGAAAAGTATTAAAAATATATCAAAATGAGTGAATATAAGGAAGACACCAACTGTATCAGATCCGAATAAAGTAAACAATTCTTACATAAACGAGATACCTACACTTGCTCCAAATGTGGACAAAATTACCCATTATCGAAATGGTTTCAGTTTTCTTGCTTGTAATTGTGGAAGAAATAGGGAAAATTTCAAATAATATAAAATGAACGGTCACGGGTGCAGATGGTATGGTATGGTGGGTAGAGGGGTCGCTCGGCAAGATTTGCCCTTCAACACGTAATATAGACCACAATTGATCGTTTGTGTATACCCTTCTATTTTACACGAAAATTCCTATCTCTTTCGGGAACCTCAGAATATTTCGAGGGTTGAGCTTTTGTAGATCTCCTGGTGCCACAAGGGCATTTTCGAGATGCCTCAACCATCGCCGAGTGAGTGCCTGACATTCGCAGAGTAAGTGCTCTGACGTTTCAGCCAAAGTTTGTCAGAATCTGCATTGTTCGTCAATGGTTTTCCCCATTTTCTTGAGGTGGTCCAGTGAGAAGGTCTACGTACAGTATTATCTCATTTTTTTTTATAGCTTGAGCAGCTTTTTTGTGTAGTTCAGCGAGTGAAAGGTAAGTCTTGTGGCCTGTCTCTGCCCAGGTGCATTGATCCAATGTGTGGTACCCACATTAGAGGGTGAGTCTGTTTCTGTTTGCCAGTTGATCTGCAGCCATCCGACAATTCCACATTAGCCGGGAGTTGATTCTGCTTATAGATCTTTGCACCTCTTAGACCTTTTTTGGCACATTCAGATATGGTTATATTGATAGCATTTAGTTCTGCTTGAAAGATCGTGGAAGTGTTTCCTAAAGGTGCAGATATTCGATACCTAGGTCCGTAAACTACGGATCCCATTCCTTCTTTCCTCTTTAACCCATCTGTGTACCAGACAAGTGATATCCTCTCTAGTTGTTTTAGTCTTTCCTCTATAGTATTGCGGTCTTCAATTACCACTTCAAAGGAGCGATCAAAATGAAGTCTTGTTTCCATTGGATCGGTTGGTTTGGTCATCGCCTCTATCTGGATGTCCTTCAGAATTTTAAGGTGACCAGCCAGGTTACCTGACTTCAATTTTTCTGCTTTCTGCTCTATACTCACTGGTCCAGGCCTCCTTTTCTATGCATATGTGCAGCGGAGGGAGGTCAAGTAGGCTTTCCAGAGCTGCTGTGGGGCACGTTTTCATAGCCCCTGTTATACCCACACAGGCGAGGAAGGAGGTTAAGCTAATGGGGCGGTAAGACTTTGGTTCCTCTTGTGATCGTCGCCCTGTCTTTGGTATGAATGCTACCTTAACGTTCTACCAGTTTTTGGGAATGTAGCCCAATGCAAAGCTGGCTGTAAAGATTGATTGAATGTGTGGTAGTCGGTGCTCTATACCTTGTTGTAACAAGGCTGGAAAGATTCCATCTACTCCCGGGGATTTATAGGGTTTAAAGCTATGTATCGCCCATCTATGTTTTTTGTAAAAGATTTTGTTGGCTAGATATTTTACCCTTTTTGTAGGCCGCTGAGCGGTTTCAATGGGCTCGTCTTCTTATGCCAGCTCTTCTTTAGCAATTATGCTTGGCCCGGGAAAGTGTGTTTCTAGAAGAATCCTTAGACTTTCTTCAGGTGTCTCAGCACAGCTGTCTTGGTCTATATTCTTTAGTAGGGCGATTTCATTTGAGTGCTCCTTGGATAGCACTTTTTGTAGACGAATGGACGGTGCTAATTCATCTATCCCTTTACAAAAGGACCTAAAAGTTCTTCTTTTGGATCTCCGAAGCTCTTTGTTATATTCGGATAGGGTTTAATGATAGTTATCCCAATTCCCCAGTCTTTTGGTTTCATTGAAGGCTTTCCTCGATTCAGTATTTAGCCTGTTTAGTGTCTTGTTCCACCATGGCACATCCCTTTGGCTTGCCACCTGTATCACAAGGCGAGGCTATTATAGCACTTTCTAAGTGTATCGAGGCTACATCAAGTTCCTCAGTAGTTAAAGCGGATAGCGGTTCGCCCTCGAGTTCCGGCTATAGATTCTCCTTGTAGGCAATCCAATCGGTAAGTTTGGGCACTCGGTTGTTAACCATTTTAGTATTTTCAACGGATATGTCGAAGCGAATGTACATGTGAACGGATATTGAGTGAGTATCCGAGTCATGCCAGTTGGTTATCTAGTTCGTTATAAATGGGGTAGATAGCGTTATATGTAAAACTTCTTTTCTTACCGCATTTATAAAGGTGGGTTTGTTACAATTTTTTGCAGATGGTATGAATAAATGAAATATGAACTAAAATCAGAAGAATGACATCTCAGCCATCCCGCATAATCCCTGCCCTTGCTCATGATAATGAATAGGACCCACATAGAGGAAACTTGAGCAGTATATTCGCTACACATTTTTATAATAAATCATCAGCTTCTCATGCAACCCAGTATTTAACAAGCACAATCACCTATCCTGCAGTCCTATAACTCTCTCTTCATCCTAAAAGAATTATAATACTCCTTGCAAAAGCAAGAAATTCAACACCGAAACCAGACGGAATTCGCATACTAACCTTCCTTCTTAATTTATATAATTACCTTTGTATGCGTGTCCTTCTCCCCTTATCCTGGAGACATTTTATGTAAATACACATACATAGACATGGAAACCCAGAAACCAACCTGATAGCTATCGCCCGATCTCTCTACTAAATGATTTATGCAAAACAATAGAAAGAATGATCATCTTTTTATCCTGGTTTCTTCAATCAAAAAGCCCCCTAATGGGCATAAAATCAATCCTCTATCCTAGAGTCCTATAACTCTGTATTCATTCTAAAAGAATTACAATTCTCCTTGTTAAAAGCAGGAAATGTATCACCAAGATCAAACGGAATTCGCATACCATTAATCACTAACCTCCCTCCTTAATTTCTATAATTACCTTTGGCTGCGTGACCTTCTCCCCTTATCCTGGAGACACTCTGTCTTAATAGGCATACAGAGACATGGAAAACCCAGAGACCAACCTGATAGCTATCGCTCGATCTCTCTACCAAATCATTTATGCAAAACAATAGAAAGAATTATCATACTTCGCTTATCCTGGTTCATTCAATCAAAAAGCCCCCTAATGAGCATAAAATTAATCATCTATCCTTCAGTCCTATAACTCTGTTTTTAGCCTGAAATAATTACAATACTCCTTGTCAAAAGCAAGAAATTCATCACCAAGACCAGACGGAATTCGCATACCATTAATCACTAACCTCCCTCCTTAATTGCTATAATAATTACCTTTGGCTGCGTGACCTTCTCCCCTTATCCTGGAGACACTCCGTCTTAACACACATACATAGATATGGAAAACCCAGAAACCAACCTGATAGCTATTGCCCGATCTCTCTACCAAATCATTTATGCAAAACAATAGAAAGAATGATATCATATTTCGCTTATCCTGGTTTCTTCAATCAAAAAGCCCCCTAATGACTTCCCATTTTGGTTTCAGACTCAATTTACTGTCTTGTCTTCAGCTTTAATCGGAAATATCATTTAATAGCGCTTAACAAATGCATTTCAAAGTAATTGGAAACACAACATACTCAAACAGGGCATAACCGGTCATCTTCCAAAATTCATCTCCAACTTTTTGAGTAAACGCACCTTCTCAGTTAAGACTACATGGACATGGTTCCAATCCAAAATCCTTCAAAAATGGCTTTCTTCAGGGTCAGTTTTAATCACCACACCCTTTCTGATCTCCATTAATAATATACGCAAATATCCCTCACCTCAAATTACACACAGATTTTATGCAGACTACTCTATCACTCCCCTTCTCTTACCATATCCAGCGAAAGAATTTTATAGATCAGCCTTAAACGTCTCGAAGAATGGTCACGTCAATCACCCATTTTTTGCAGAAGAAGAAATTGTACCTATTGAAAACAAGGATAGTATTTGCTTTACAGGTATGACTTTTGACTCCTGCCTCAACTGGAGAGCTCATCTGCAAATTCTATCTAACATCATCAAAAAGCTTAACCTCTTACGCAACCTCTGCAGCTCAAACTGATCGCTTTACCCTGTTAAAAATATACAGCATGGTAACGCTTCCCAAACTAAAATATGACAATTTTACCTATGGCTCAGCTACACCCTCATACATAAAACCACTAGAACCAACTCAGAACAGAGCACTTGAAATAGCAACATATGTTAAGTGCCTCCCCAACTGCTAGCCTACAATTGATTATCTCTTATCCTTGCCTTTCACATAACAGGCTCCCCTTATGTATAAAACGCAGCCTCCGCTAAATTTTAACTCCAATTAATCTCCACTCAACCCAAGGATCGTCTGTAAAACGCTTGGGATACGTACAATCTCCAAATTCACTCAACAGAACAATACTACCCTACTCAGACATTCCCACCTTGGATCACTGCTGCTTCTAACAATCTAGAACTGCACTCTTATCGTAAAAACTTTAATCCCAACATATTCCTTCTGCAGTAGTTCAAGCTTGAAAGCTAAATTAGACTTTCATCCAACAGCTCCTCAAAAATTTTCACCCCAATTAATCTCCGCTCAACCAAGTGTCCCAAGGATCGCCTGCAAAATGCTTGAGTGCATACAATTTCCAAATTCACTCAACAGAATTCTACTCTATTCAGACCTTCTCACCCTGGATCACTTCCCCTTATACTATCAACCTAGAACTGCAGTCTTATAGTTTATCCCAACATGTTTCTTCCACAACAGTTCAACCTTCAACAAAAAAAATAATAAATATAAAAACTTCTCTCTAATCTACATAGATGAATCATAAACTGAAATTGGAGGCGGTGCAGCGGTAATGTTTAATACTACACCATATAGTATTAAATTAAACTTTATAACATTAATGCGACAAGACAAGTACTAAAACTCCTTCTTAGCTCCCACTCAAGAGGCAAATACTTATTATCCGTGGAATCAATGAGCGCATTACTCTCCATCTTCTCGCACCTATCCACCCTATTTCTAGACAAATTCTAGACTAGAACCAATTAAATCACTCACAACATCCCGTTTATAACGCTTTATAACCTGCTGCATTGTGGAGATTATACGTCTCGATTGTTGGGAACACGCAATGGTAGTACCCATACCAGAAGCATCCAATCCAATGGAGTATAAAGCTTTAAGACCTGTTAGTGTGCTTTCAACATTATCTGAAATTGACATTCGCATGTGGGCTGCGATCCGCCCTACATCCCGTTTCCCTATGGGGTATGTAAAATCTGAGGAGTCTACTTGATCTGATGTTGGGCGGTATGTTGTCCGTCCTCATTTAGAGCTCTGGGCATTCATCAGCCGCTCCCCTCCATACTTTGATGTGTTCCCTCGGGCTAATAATTGTGCCCTAGGTGACCGAGACCTTTCAGTCTGTATATAGACCTTAAAGCCTCATGCTCCAGGAATAGGTAGAGGGACAGCAAACTAGACAGCCTCTCAAACACTCCAGTCAGGGCTTTGCTCGTAGCCACTATAGCCTCGACGCGAGCTAGTCTCTAAACACTAACTGAGCCGTTTGCGTAGCGGTCCACCATACGATGGCCCCTCAGGTGATAATGGGGCGTACTACAGGATCATCAGCTGTAAGCTCCACATGCGTCCAAAGCTCTTTTAGAAGCCCATAAAGCATTATTCGCCTCCTTAAAGCTGCTACTTACTTGCTCTTTCCAGGTCAGCTTAGATTCCAAAATAACCTCTAGATGCTCTAATCATTACCCATATTTTATTCTTTAATACATTTCGGTCGAGCCTTTATTTATAAATCACTCTTCACGCTCCTTTCGTCCCCATTTTTTTCTCAAAGTGTCTTCACTTACTCTTCAAAATTAACAATTTGCATTTTTATTTATCAAGTTTCTTCACGATCATATGGATTCCAGAATACAGGTGGATGGGATTTACACCGACCTCAGCAAAGCATTTGATAAATTCAGCAATAACATTTTGCTTACTAGGCTTCTTGAGGTCGGTCTGCGTGGTAGGCTAAAGTGAATAGAATGTTATAGAAAAAATAGGTCAGAGTACGTCTCACTTCAGGGGTTTTTCTCTGAGCCATTTGAGTCCATCTCATTCCCTTCTGAATTAGTTGGATACAGAAATTTATAAAATGACGATTTGCCTATATATCCCGTTCTTTGGGGTTGGTGGACGTATATAACTGATATCCAAAAATGTTTCCTTTCAGATTCTGAATATGATTTCGTTATCATCGGGTCTGGTACTGCAGGTTCAACTGTAGCCGGAAGGCTTGCCGAAATAGAACATTGGAAGATATTGCTCATCGAAGCTGGTGATGATGAGCCCGTTGCAGCTCAGGTATAATATAGACACACTCACTTTTATTTAATGCGTAAAGGTGTTAAATTCTCATAACTTTAAACCCTTATTTTCAGGTACCGTCATTTTCGTTTAGTTTCCTCGACTCCTCCATAGACTGGCGATTTAAAACTGAACCGGAACCTGTTGGGTGCCAAGGACTGAAGGAAAAAAGATGCCCTTGGCCAAGAGGGAAGGTATTAGGAGGTACCAGTGTTATAAATGGGATGATGTTCATGAGAGGAACTCCCAAGGACTATCAGCGGTGGGTGGACGCTGGCAATACCGAATGGAGCTACGATAAGGTATAGAGCCTTCATTAATTCGTCTTTAATATTTTTTTCCTCCACTGCAAAACCTCTTTTCTTTTCTATCTGGCTATTTGCTCGTGCCTTAAACTGTGCTCCTATTTATAAATAGGGTCCCAAAATGTACGGAACCATGTTTCTGTATCCTTTATTAGGCAATTTAGAAATAGCAGGTTCCAGCTATTAGGGTTATGGACTACCCCATTTTTTTATGGTAAATCATTTTTTTTCCATTTGGATAGAACATTTAGCTATCCATGCAGCTCCCTAAAATTTCTGATGAATTAAAAAGGACAGTTTTGAAAAAAATATCAGGCAAAATCAATAATAATATTTGTTTTAAAGTAAAGTTGCAACATTTTTGAAAAACTACCTATTATGTAGTCGCTGGCGTGCCATTAACTGGATTTATCCCCTAATTTGACATTTTTATATCCTCCAAATCATCTGACATATTCCTTGCTTTCAGATGATCCCACAGAAAAAAATCGCATGGAAAGAGATCTGTGGACTTTGCAGGCCATCGAATTATCTCCTTATTGCCTATCAACCGATTTTGAAAGTTATTCTCAAGAAGCATTCTCTAGTAGGAATCGCAAATTTGGATGTAGTCTTATATGAGATTTTTTTCCCTTTAACTCTTAAACTTTTTGAGGACTCTATGGACGCCACTTTATCTTCTAATGAAGATCATCCGAAGCCCGATATCGACACCGTGCCTACTACCTTTTTTATTAATATAAAATTTGGATTGAAACATTTCTTCTCAAAATTCTACGCGTCAGTCGTAGTCATCTTCTCATAACCCTTGAACAAATATGTTACTAAATTCTGGATGTTAATCATAATGATCGTTCGATAACTCCTGAAGAATTATGGGTTCTGTCCATCACTGCAACTTGTAGGATCTGTCGTGGCTCTCCCTGTTTTTATAGCACCTGATCTAGTTTTGTATCTCTAATTATACTCCATAGTCCATAGCCCTTCGGTGTAAGCTCATTTACTTGGAATGCGTCTTCACGATATCCTCACAGTGACATAGAATGTGGGCTGCAGTTTCCTCTTCTCCAGGCAGCACCTGCATAGGGTTTCATCTGCCGGACCCAGCTCTTAAATGTCTTTTCAGTCGACAATGGTGGTAGGTTTATTGAAACCTACCATCATTCCGATAGCCTTCTTATTGTGACTTAGTAAGCAACTGCAACCCTACCTAATAAGCTGTAGAATCACTGTTCCATAACCTCGGCCAACAAGAGATTTGTTGTTCTCAATGACTGACTAATAATTGTCGATTAAGAGTCGCTCAACAAAAGGTTTTTCATGGTTGAAGATGAGTACCTATCTAATTTCTTCATAAAAAAAACCATTGTAATTTCTCAGTACCACAAAATTATGGGTTAAATTAGATTAGATGACACTATTTTGGGAGTTCTACAGAACGGCCAGTCCATCACTGCAACCTGTAGGATCTATTGTGGCTCTCCCTGCTTCCTGCTTTTAGAGCACCTTATCTAGTTTTGTATCTCTTATTATACTCCAGGGACTATGGAGTAGTGCTCATTTACTTGGAACGCGTCTTCACGATACCCTCACAGTGGCATAGAACGTGGGCTGCAAGTTTCCTCTTCTCCAGGCAGCACCTGCATAGGGTTTCATCTGCCGGATCCATCAGATAAGAAATGTCTTTTCAGTTGACAATGGTGGTAGGCTTATTGAAACCTACCATCATTCCAACAGGCTTCTAATTGTAACTAGCTGCAAGCTTTGCTGAGGAGGAACTCTTAATGAATTCCTTAGCTTGTCTCTGTCCTGGTTGGACAATCCATCATTCCTGAGACTCCGTTTCTACCCCATTTCGTAACGAATGCCGTACACCTGGCCACCCCACGAATAGGTTTTGGTCCCACCAGAGAGCCCGATGAGCAATAATGAGCATGTTTTGGCTATTTCATCGGCTCTTTCGTGGCCTTCATACCCCGAAAGCTTCTTCTTGTATACAAATGTGTATTGGTGGTGATCGTAAAATTGGCTCCCAGTTTGAATAAATCAATCTGATTCAACATGTCGCATCCTAAAACGCCTAATAAAAGCTGTAGAATCATGGTTTCATAACCTTGAACAAAAAGAGACTTGTCGATTAAGAGACAAAAGCTTTTTCATTGTTCAAGTTGAGTACCTTCCTAATTTCTTCATGAAAAACCATTAGAATTTTTCAGTACCACAAAACTACGTGACCTTTAATGCATCTGCTTTACAAACATGTCACTGGAAATTATAATTTTTAGATATTACCAGATTTTAAGTCATATGAAGATAATCGAGATATGTCGTTAGTGGATTCAGGCTATCACGGGCAAGGAGGTCCCGTAACCATCGAGAGATACCGATATCAGCCACCATTTGCTTGGGATATACTAAAAGGTGGACAACAGATCGGTTATAATATTAGCGACGATTTAAATGGCAAGCATATCAATGGATTTGCAGTGGCTCAGATGAATACAAGGTAAGTATAGTGCCAGATTAATATAAAATTGGTTACTCTTTATGCATGGGCTTATGAAAAGGGTCGCTTTAGGCCCAGGTCCAGGGGTGTACGTTTGAACTACTCTAATGTATTGGCATTGACCCTATGGAAGCAGAAGAACCTTCAAATGCTAAAAAGCATTAGACCAAAGGTGAAAATGTACTTTATAATGCTTAGTTGATGTAGTAGTAGAAGTAGAATAAGTAGTGACGTAAGGTAGATAAGAAACCTCACGTTAGCTTATGATTTTCCAGTTTTCCTGAGATTTAGATTAAAGGATGATCATCTTGGTAATGAACGAGAACGCCATGAGAAAAACTTAAGTTGATCAGTGAGTAACTCAAAAAACTCAGTTTCTATTAAACATGGAATGTTGTAGTTGCAAACGTCAGAGACAAACGAAGGAATTGATAAATGAGAACTCGAGTGCTGGATAAGTTGCTAAGTAGGAAATGGAAAAGGTCATGAACCCAACAAGTGCAAGTCTGAACATGATTTATACCATCATTCAGAAACTGCTAAACATTATGTGAGAGAGGAAGCGTCAATAAACTACAACAAAATGGAAGTTGGAAAAACTAAAACTTCATTTATTCAACGGTAGCATGTAGAGCAAAATGCCGAGGACTCATTCTGGATCAATCGCTTAACTGGGATTGGCATCTGGAAAAGATAACCAACACAATACACAAGACAAGCGTGCTTGAAATAATAGATGTTCTTTGCCGCATGTCATCGTAACCATCAAAGTTACCTCCTCCTCACGTCTTCTCAGGAGAGGAGCAATAAGCTTCAAAAGAGCATTAAGTTTCAAAAGAGCATTAAGTGACACCTCGTCTCAGGGATTACGCCTGAGACAACCATCTGCTTTACCTTGGTCTCTTCCTGGAATGGGTTTGGAATAAAACTGATCTGCTGAAGACACAAAACTGCTGGTTTTCACCGAACCATACATGCGGGATCTAAAAGAGTGGCAACAAGGTGAAATAGAATATTCTCAGACAGTTAAAGAGGTTACTAAACCACTTGAATACAACCGATTTAACTGTAAAACGGTGAGGCTCTGATCTGCAAGGCACTTACTGGGACACTCTGTTCTTGAGCAGATTGAATCTAATGATTACTTTGCAAAGAGAGTGATGGAAGTAAAGTTCACGACATAGTATGGCATTTGCCATCAGATATACCAGATCCCTGCTTGCAGAATAATTGCTGCTAAAAGAACTAGGCACTCAATCTTTGGCAAAAAACTACCATTGGCAGAGGACCTAAAGGCCAGCTGTCTTCATAACAGCATCAACCTCGTCAGGAAACTGAATCTATTGGGAGAAGCTTAAACTGAGTATTTGTTACATTAGGGGATAAGGTCGTGGTGAAAGGTCCTGGATAGGCGGACTAACTTTTGAACTAACCTAAGGCTCAATCGCTCCCACAGTAAAGGTTTTGTGCAACAAAGACTTGAAGAGCTTCTTGAATTTATTCGCATTTCTGTTCAGAAAAATATACACATAAATCACCTTTCAAAACTTACTCATTTATTACCAATTTACCAATAAACAAATTTCATTTCAGAGACGGAATGCGGCTTAGTTTGGCAAAAGCTTTCGTGCGTCCTCAGAGGAACAATCCAAACTTCCACGTCATGCTCAACACCACAGCGACCAAAATCTTAATTAGCCGAGAAAGAAATAATAAATTTGCTTCAGGAGTAGAAATCGTTTACAAAGGCAAAACCTTCGTGGTCAAAGTGAAAAAAGAGGTTATCGTTTCTGCAGGAGCTGTCCAAACACCTCAAGTCCTGTTACTCTCCGGTATTGGGGGCAAAGATATTTTGGATTCCGTCGGAATTGAACAGGTTTGTATTGATTTTTAGCTACATAGATGGTATGTATCACTTAATACTAGAAGCTAAGTAGCGAACTAGCAATAACTATACTACATCTGGATGATAAGCTGAAAACTGTTTCTCTGTTAAACATTTTTTCTTCATTGATTCACAGGTGCATGATTTGCCTGCAGTCGGTAAAGGATTGAAGAACCATGTTTCCTTTGAGCTGACCACCACCATAAACAGACCGGAAGTAAATATGCTAAACATGGAAACTATTAGAGCGTACCTTTGGAACCAAACTGGCCCTATGAGTTCAACTGGATTGGCACAGGTAGGTAACCCCTATAAAATAATCAATAGATGTTTATAATGATGATCTATAAAGCATTTCAACGGTACTACGACTATGTCAAGAAGCAAACTTAAATGAAAACAATTTCAGGTCACAGCCAGGATACACTCCGAGTATAGTTCGCCTGATGATCCCGACGTGCAGTTTTACTTTTTTGGATTCGACGCCAAATGTGCAACATCCGGAATACCCCATGGGCCAAACGACTATGAATATCAGGCCAAATTGCAAAATGTTTTCATTTATCCTACATATTTGCACAGCAAAAGTAAAGGGTAAGTTTATCGGCTAATTAAGATGTTTCCATTAATACATACTTGACATAGGCAGTTAATTTGGTGCAAACTCGGTTACTTAGTACTTAATTTAATCTGCTCCTCAAAGACAATCCAGTAACTATACAACCAAGGAAATTGAAGGTGTACTTCGTATTGTGGCGGTCAGCGCCAGCACCTGATTTATTTTAAGAAATTTTTCAACAATTTGTTTGAAAATATAAATAGAATTTTAAATTTAATTTTAGTTGCTCAAAAATTAAATTACGTCGACGAGTAAAACCCAGGGAAAAACATTCAAATAAAATAATAAGTTTATTTTAATTAACAAAAATTATAAACAAATTGAAGTCTAACTTTCACGAAGTAAGGCCGGAATTGCGAAAATAAAAAAGGGGTTAATTATTTCACCTAATAGAAGTGGACAACAAAAGCACCTAACGCCGGTCAATTAAAAATAATAAAGCCACTTACCATTGAAGTAACTTTCAATAAACGGCATGATTGTTTAACTTCACACGATTCGGGATCCGATTTTAGAACGCGGTGACGTATACTTTAGATTTTTATTCGACCTCATCCCGCAACTAGAGAACACTAACTTCAAGAAATAGCAACACTAAACGCAAGCCTCAAAAACCCCGGTCCCCCAAACTTTGTTCTAAAAGAACACTATTGGTCAGAGGCGGTTCTAATTTCCAGTTCAGCGAATTAAAATGAAAGAAAAAAGGCATGACCTTATAAGGGTCGAATATTGTTTGAACTTTGGAACACATGTGTGTGTTCGGCATGGAAAAATTCCGAATTCTTCGGGGAGATGGGAAAATAAAACCAATTAGAACTCGAACCGTGTTTTCGTCGAAAATTGGGGCCAATTGCATCATTGCATGTGTTTTCTTAATGCAGGTGTACAGAGATTCTGGGGGACAAAACGCGTCAAAAAGCTGCTATAAAAGCGTGAAATTATCGTAGAAAAATCAGTATTAATATAATCTTTACTTGCAGCTAGTCCTTATGCCCGATTGGGGTCCGAGAAATTTATAATATAACTTTGATTTTTCAAGTCTGTTACTATGGTCACAGTATTGACCAAACCGAAAATAGTGCCTTTCAGTTAAAGGATCGTGGAAATAACTAAGAAATTAAGTAAATTCATGTCGTGCGTCGGTTCAAAAAGAAACGTGGTTGAAAATTCGTCATCCGTCGAGGGAAAAAGTGGTCAAACCGAAGCAATGGAGGCTAGGTTGGCAGGTTCCGGGTTAACATTAAGCGATAGACAGGAAGTTTCGTTTTAAGACATAATGTGTAGAGTGCTGGTATATTTGAAAACATTTATTGTTGGCTGTCTGCGAGAATTTCACGAGTATTTCAGTAAAACATTTCAGTGCTCAAGTTAGACAGTAAGTTTAGTTTTAAATCATAATGTGTAGATTGTTTGTATATTTGAAAACATTTATCGTTGTCTGTTTGCAAGAAATTTATGAGTATGTCAGTAAAACCATACAGTGCTCGCGTTAGATAGTAAGTTTAATTTTAAATAATGAGGCGTAGCGTGCCTGTATATGTGGAAACAGTTATTTCTGTATGTATTCGAAAATAATAGTGCTAGCATACTCCGTATTTTATTCAATTAATTCACTGCGGAAAAGAATATTGCTGATTGAATTTATTTTATTATTCCATAATTCATTGACTGGCTAGTAACATATAATATTCTAGGAAAGTTGATACACTGAAAAAAATTCCAGTGTCTACATCATAATTCCAGTTTAATTCCCTTTTAATGTGCAAGGACTGATTGTCTGGCGCTGTAGATACGAGGTCATACTAAAAAATAAGCAAATAAATTTAGCCACTATAAAAATGTTCCCTTTTAATTATTTTATTAATTTCAAAATATCACTGATGTGGCTTACATTCATTTAGTTATAGTTAATATACCTGAGAATAGAATTAATTACTGGTAAGAGGCATAGAGTGGTTGTCAACTAAGTGGCGAAATATGGGCGGTTGCCCAAGTGTATAGGTAAAATATGTTACGACGAAATAGGGTGTCAACACACTGGTACTGCGAATCCGGTTACAGATAATGAACAGAAGGTGAAGAATAGGCCGAATACACAGTAAGTAAAGGAATAGGGTAAATCGGCGTTCATTACAGTATTGAAGATACTTGAGGCCTGAGTCATGCAGGAAGCTATATCCTCCTTCTTGAGATTGCGGGACAATGGTATCTGGAGAGAAAGAGGTGGTATAGTCGGATATGGAAGAATTTCCCTAAAGGCAGATGGGGAGATATATTTGTCCTTACACATAGTCATAGTACCCGACGATAGGCTGAAATTGAACCATACCAACAAAGAGATAATAGGAATGTTTGTCCGAGAGTTACACCGATGGTTCCCGACTGGTAGGACAAGTTCGCCGGAGCCGAAGTCTTTTTGGAGACTAGTGGCTCCCGGGAATCTTTCTCCCTATAAAAGTACGTCAGAGTGTTCCAAGCAGATGTCTACGAAACGAGGTCAGACAAGGAAATGAAGAGGAAGAAGTATTTTCTCTGACATCCAAGCTGATGTCTGTGCACCTAGGGCTAACTCTAAATTCGTCCAGGAGTCCTAGAAGTAAGAACGAGAATCAATAAAGAATGTATACTGGTCAGGAGGTCCGGCCTTCTTAAGAGAGTGGAGAAACTTTCAGGGGGTGACAGACAGGTCAAGAACTTTATAGCCACGCCGGAATGTTTCTTGGCAGGAGATAGGCGGTCTCCGAGCACCTTGGTCATATTGCGGTTGACCGAGATATCTAGTAGTCCGATTGACGAGGATGAAGGAATGGTCGATCCTGCCATAATGATGTCGGAGCCCGCCGTATTGGCCCTCTTGGTAAACGTGGCTGTTTGGGTCTTTGCTGCATTGAATTGGACCAAATTTCTGTCGCCCCAAGTTTGAACTTTCTCCAGGTCTTGGTTCATTGCTCTAATCTGCTCCTGTCTGCGATGATAAGTCTCAGTAGCTGGTAAAGGTTTTTCTGATCTAATTGGGAGACAAGGGCACTGTCATCTGCAAAACTGTAAACAGGACTATTCGTTTCGATCAGCAGGTCATTAATATAGATGAGCAACAGAGTTGGTGAAGGTACTACGCCCTGAGGCAGGCCCGCGTTAATGGTGAATGTGTCTTGAAATGTGTCCATCAACTGCAAAGTGCAGAGATCGGTTCTTAAGGAAACTGGCAAGCCAGCTGCAGAGAGAGCCCGGCAGTCCGAAAGACGGCAGGTTGTTGAGCAATCCGTCATGCCAAACTCTGTCGAATGCCTTCGAAATATCCAACGCAATCGCTCAAGATTATCCGTAGTTCTCATTTGCCCTACTCCATATATGGGTGACATAGGCCAATATATCTCCAGTCGATCTCTCCTTGCGAAAGCCGTATTGATTATCGCTGATTATTCTGTTGTTCTCATGGTACTTGACTAGCTGCTGATTAACTACACGTTGCATGACTTTGGAGATTATGGGAAGCAAAGCAATTGGGCGATAATTTTTTGGACCAGGTTGCACTCGAGCGACTTTCCAAGAAGATGGGTCAATTCCTTTTCGGTAAGACAGAGAGAAAAGTCTGGAAAAAACGGGTGGCAGGTACTTCGTCCGGTTCTGATGCATTTTGCGTATCTAGTTCTTTAAGGATTTTACGGTGATTAAACTTGACTTCTGCCATGGTAGTGTTGATGTTCGATATTGTGGGGAGAGCCTTGCCTTGGGGGACGTCTAAGGTAGAGTGCGATGAAAACATTTTGGCGAGCATGTTTGCTTTTTTCTTGGCTGTAGTCGCCATGATGCCACGTTCGTCTGTCAAAGGTGGGAGAGACGTTTTAGTAAAGTTATTACTTACTGCCTTTGCTACCGATCAGAAGTTCCTGGAACCACTGGGGCATTGCAAAAGTTTATTCCTGATCCTTTGATTGTGTATGTCCTTAGTTTCGTCAATCACACAATTGCATTCGTTTCTCGCTTCGACAAAATAATTGCGATTTTCAGCGGTCTGATTTTGCTGCCAGTACTTGTAGGCTTCCGTGTGAGGTTGATGGTCCTCCATCGGACGCCTCCCCAGGTGGCGGATAGGGGAATGCCTCCCAGATATGGGTGCTACCGGGGAAATGAAATACCCGGGGCGGACGGACCAAAACTAGCACCGCAGCACAGCGTCTATCTTCAGAGAAGCGGCTGGAAACAGAGTCTGTTTTCCAGGTTAGGAACGGCTGATAACGACATCTTCCAACCCGTCTAGCCTGCGGGGAAGATAACGGCTATTCAAACCCACAAATGGCGAATTTTAAAACATCCCACACCGATAGGATTCTGGGGAAGGCAAAAATTCGCACTCATCGAAACCTCCAACCACTACAACAACATTGTTTATAGCCGCACTAAACATAAGAACAATGCAGTCAAGTGGCAGTCAAATGATCGATTAACAGAACTGGAAGAACTATCACACATAAAATGGGACGTATTAGGCCTTAACGAAACTAGAAGGCCGGAGCAACAAACACGCACTGTGCTAAGGTCAGGACACATCCTTTACCTAAACAATACCGAATCCTACACACATTTAGGCGGCGCGGCGTAGCTCCTCTGGTCAAGAAGAAAACAAAAGACCAAATCCTGAAAATTAACTCAATATCAGACAGAGTCATCTAAATAATTCTGAGAATATCCAAAAGATACAACTTACAAATTATTCAAACATATGCTCCAACCAGCAACGCACCGGGCAGCGAAATAGAGCAACTATACGAAGATATTACCCTGGCTAAAAGAACGGAAAATGCACATTTTTGCATGATCATAGGTGACTTTAACGCCAAGTTAGGAAACAGAAATATAGATAACGTTCATAATAGAAGAAGCTTTGGACTTGGCACGATTAATGAAAGGGGGGGAAACCCTGACAAACCATCTCCAAAACGAAAACCTATATTGTATGCACATTTTTCAAAAAACCATCTACGACTCGATGGACATGGAAAAGCCCTGACCAGAGAACCAAAAAAGGATATCGACTATATTATTACCAATAGAAAGTATATTGTTTCCGATGTGAGCGTTTTAAACAGATTTGACTTGGGTAGCGACCATAAACTCGTTCGAGCAAAGGTTAACATGAACATCAGAAAAGAAAGAAATAAACTAATACAACCAAAGCATTTTCCAACATTAGAGGAATTAAAACAAAACGAAGGCAAATATCAGGAGGACCTAAAGAAGAAACTCTTACCAAGGAACATACTTACCAAAATGGGGATAGATGAAATAGAAAGCAAAATTCGAAACGATATTAAAACTGCGACAAAGAAGATCTGTACCATCAGGAAGAAAGGAAACAACAAAATATCACAACAAACCAGACATGATGAGAGAACGAAGAAACATGAGAAAAGGAACTCCAGAACATAAGCAAATAAGCAATCAAATCAAGAAAAAAGTGAGATATGACATCAAAAAACACAATACAGAACTTATAAATACGGTAATAGAATACAACAAAAATCTGAAAATAATTAGATCCATCAACTCAATAGGTAAAACAAATATACACCAACTGAAGGACAATCACGGTGAAGTGAAAAATGAAAAAAACGAGATGGTCCAAATTGTGGAAGACTTCTACACTAAACTTTACTCCTCAACCATTCCAGCAACAAGTAATACCACGTCCAACATCATGAATGTAGCTTCGGAGGAGATCCCAGAGATTACAATGGATGAGGTCAAAGAGGTCGTGCTCCTGGTGAGGATGGAATAACCCAGGAAATGGTACAACTTGGGGGATCTACAACTCTACAATCAATAAGTATTTTGATGAATAAATGTCTACAAAACAGCAAGATCCCAGACAATTGGCGGAACGCTCAAGTTATCCTTTTATACAAAAAAGGCGACAAATTAAATATCGAAAATTACCGCCCAATAAGCCTCTTGCCACACCCATATAAATTACTCACCAAGATTATCACAAATAGACTTACAAACAAATTAGATGCCTACCAGCCGCCAGAACTGGCAGGATTCCGCAAAGGCTATAGCACCATTGAACAAATACATAATGTCAACATGTTAATTGAAAAATGTACCGAATACAACGTTAAAATTCACCTAGCATTCGTCGACTATAGCAAGGCATTCGATTCTATAGAACTATGGGCCATATTCCAAGCTATGAATAACGCGAGAATAGACTCGAGATATAGGGATCTTCTGAAATACATTTACGAAAAAGCAACCCTACAAGTTAAAATTGGGGAAGAACTTAAAACACAAAAGATACCTATTCAGCGAGGAGTAAGACAGGGAGACACGATTTCTCCGAAACTTTTCACACTAGCGTTAGAAGATGTTTTCCAAAAAATGAACTGGGAACAAAACGGAATTAACATAGATGGCAGATACCTTAGGCACCTTCGATTTGCCGATGACGTAGTCCTGATAAGCAACAACCTGAAGGAACTTCAACAAATGCTAACGGAGCTGAAAGAAGCTTCGGAAGGGATAGAACTGAGCATGAACCTTTCCAAAACTAAGACACTTTCCTCAGACGAAGCAGCGATATGTGTTGGGGGAAACCAAATTGATAAACTCGCAGAATATGTATGCCTAGGCCACCAAATTAAACTCGGCAAAGAAAACAAACAGGCGAAAACGAGTAGGAGGGTGAGAATAATATACATTCTTAAAAACCCGGATATTCCCATAAACCTGAAAACAAAAATATTTAACACCTGCATCCTTCCGGTAATGACATACGCAATGGAAACCACCACATTGACTGTTAGAGCAGCCAAAAAATATCGCAGCACGCAGAGAGCAATAGAGCGAATTATGTTGGGAATATCACTTCGAGATCATGTACGAAACAAAGAAATAAGACGGCGCACTAAGGTAGAGGATGTGTTAGCACGTGTCGACAATTTAAAGTGACTTTGGCAGGACACGTCGCCAGACAGGAAAATACAAGATGGACAAAACACATTTTACAATGGAGACCTAGATCCTAGACTCTTCAAACGAAGCATCGGACGACTAGAAAGAAGGTGGATTGACGATATAAGAGAGAAAGCAGGAAGAAACTGGCATCAAATGGCAAGGGATAGGTTGGTGTGGAGAAGACGAGGGGAGGCTTATGTCCAGGAGTGGACCGAAAAAGGCTACTAAAGAAGTAGAAGAAGAAGTTGTAGGCTTGTTGTTTCCCACCTACAGCTCTTTCGCATCTTCTGTCGAACCAGCGCTTTCCTTTTGACGGTAACTTGATACAATTTGGGATGGAAGGAGATTACTTGCGTAATCTCTTCGCAGCAGGCTGACGGGTCATCACTGCCAAAGCAGACGTCAAGCCAAGGAAAATCTAGGTAGAACTCCCCTAGATCGTCCCAGTTTGCAGAATTGTAATGCCATATTTTGCGAGGCAATGGTGGATCCCTCTGTAGAAGTGGCAATTCACAAACCGTTGTAATAAGTTTGTGGTTGGAAGTACCTAATGGCGCACCAACTGTAATTGTGTACTGGTCAGGATTGGCGGTTAGAAAAAGATCCAGGAGGGCGGCGAATTCGCCCCTCTCTGATATTCGAGTTGGTTCGTCTACAAGTTGAGTAAGCCCGCAGCTAATGGCAAATGCTTCAGCTTTTCTACCTTTGTTGTCGGTCTTGTTGTGATGTTTGGGCCAGTTGGTATTGTGGGCATCGAAATCTCCCAGAACGATTATTTCTCAATTGGGGTGTCGACCTGTATTGAGTCAAAAGTGGTAGCTAGAGTTTTAAAAAAGCTTTGGTACGCTCTATCGCTCGGAGGGCAATAGAGACAGCATTACAAACTTGGGCAATTCCTTGAGCCACATGACGTCAAGGTTGTTCGGTTCGAGCGTTTCCTTGTGGTGACATGAAAGGTCGCTTCGGACAACCTTACCTGGGTAAACGCGCTACCTTTGCAAGGAGGCCCGCCGTCTGTGCGTCGACAATATCGCAGGACGAGGAGATGGTGAGCTTGCCATGAAAGAGATCCTGACCTTCATCAAGAGGTCAGGAAGACTAGAGTGGACTGGAGGTGAAGCCTGGAGTATGTAACAAGAGGCCTCCGGGCCTATGAACTAGGTTTTTTGACCGGCCCTCATCTACTAGGTAGAATTTTATGCAAAATAATGGGGGGGGGGGTCAGTTTCTATTTCGCATAATCAATTTTATGAATTCGTATTCAGATCCCGATGTAGGCCAGAATGTTAATACCGAACGACTGTTATAGGTAGACTTGCAGGTGTATAAGTAAAGTAAGAAGTAAGAAGTAATATCATGAGTCCTCAGGAACAAACTGTACATTTCATTATCAGAATCAAACTAATTAGAGTCGTAAAACTCCACATGGAGTGCAAAAATATCCTCTTTTTATCGAACAAATTTCAACGCTTAGGAAACTAATCCACATTCCTTCTCGATTTCTATGTCTATCATGTCGAAAATCTGTTTCAGTTACATCAGTCTACACTCCAAAGATCCGTTTGCTCCGCCCAAAATTGTAGCCAATTACCTTACAGATGAGCAAGATATAAACGGTTTACGAGCTGGAATACGAATTGCACAAAAACTGATTGCCTCTCCGATCCTAAAAGAACAATATGATATTCAATTGGAAAATACAACATATGGAACTTGTGCGCATCAATATCAGTAAGTAACTATTATTATTATTATTATTATAGACACTTTGGTAAAAAGACTTAATGAATTTACACTGTACTCGATTACTAGAATACGCATGTTTTTCAGTGACTGTTGGTGACTATTTTATGATAAAGCTCTTTAAGAGCGGTGTTGAGTTAACTTTGGTTATTTCATTTAGCTAATTTTATTGGCTCAATTTCCCTCAGAGCGTTACTGCAACTATTTAAGTAAAATCACTTGGCTTAGAATTTGGACAGATCTATGGTAGATTCGACTTTGGTACTCTCCGAAGAGACTACCCTGTGAACTGCATTTTAATGACTGAGCGGATTGGATAGGAGACAAACCTAGGAGAGTGATAATTAATTAGTAGTTTTAATGTTTTAGTAGTTCACCATAGAGCATCATTAATGTATGCTGACATTTTGCATAAAGACTGAGGAAACTAGTGTAAACGACTTTCTTTTGAAGTTCTATAATTCAATTAAATTCTATTATTGTATTCTTTACCTAAGGCTTGCTAGGTTTTAGTGCATTAAATATCATATTTTTAGATGGGATTCCGATGACTTTTGGAACTGCGCGATCAAATACAGAACAGGTCACGAGAACCACCAAGGAAGCTCTTGTAAAATGGGAAGAAAACTCGATCCAGAATCATGTGTTAATCAGAAACTACAACTTTATGGAATTCGAAATATCAGAATAATAGATGCGTCTGTTTTCCCTACACTACCATCGGCTAATCCACAGGCGACGATCATTATGGTAGCGGAACGAGGGGCGCGTTTTATAAAAGAATATTACTTGAATAGAATACGTCGTAAATAGGAATACGCTTGTAATTAGATATGTTATATGTATATAATTTGGTCGAGAATATTTTTTTGGATAGGTACCGTAAAGCGGGTGACTTTGGACAATTCTCAATTTTAAACGTCTGAACAGAAAAAAACTAAAATCCTAGAGGGGCTGATTGGGCTCTAAAGTTTGGTCTTGACCTATACAACAAATATGGGTGTAAAGTTTTTCTATATGTCAAGTATTTGTAGTTTTTTTTTAACATACTTGTCCAAAGTCCCTCGCAAGTATGTGTGTCTTTGGACACTGCTTCATTTCTCCTTGAAATCCATAGTGATGCAACCTATAGGTGACTTTGGACATTAACATACTATTTTTTTTTAAATAATTACTGCAAAAAGTGTCAGATTGATATTTACTTTTGGGCAGTGAAATAAATAATATTCATATAAAAGAAGCAATACTATTTTTTTATATGTTATAAAGAAATGAATATGTTCCCCGTTTCACAAATGAGGATTTAACTGCACGAATAATTTGGACATTTGAGTCAGAGACCTCAGAGTCATCACTTGCAAATGATAACTCAATCATTATGGGTATCTCCTCCAGCTTAGAAGGAACTGAGAGTGAATAATCTCAAATTGAAAGAAAAATTTTTAAGTTTGAGAATTTAAAATTAGAAATTGAAGGATTTTACGTATGTTGATGCGTAGGCTAGAACGAGTTGTCGCCGAGCGTATAGATTAGGGCCTAGCTCAAATGTCAGAGAGTAGGGGTAGGTTTATTCATTTAAAGCGCCACGGGCTTGTAGACAGCACAAGCGAGAAATACCACAAAGTTGAAATATGGAACTCGTTTTACCTTAAGCTTCGCGACAAAATAAAAGAATACCAAAAATTTGTTTTTTTTTTTCAAGAAAACCGATCAATAAAACAACAAAAATAAGTTAGAAAATTAGATTAGATATATATGCCGGCAATTTATCAGTATTAATAATGGAAAAATAATTCAGGTCGGTAATAAGCAAATACACAAATATTAACTGGAAAACTAAAGTCAGCGATAAACAAATACTCAAATATTAATGTAAAGTAAATCCAGATCGTTTCAATTATTGAGCGCAAATAATGAAAAATCAGATACTTACTTTAGCGACCTTCTCCTTTGGAATATTAATCAAAAGTTAATTAAACAAAACAGGTAAATAGACAAACAAAGAATCGGTTTTTTACTGTTAAATTAAATTTAACAGATGATCATAAAAAGAAAGAATAAAGATGAGAAAATGACCAGTAATTCTAGTAGATTTATTTATGGAAACACTGTATTTCAACGAGAAATAGTAGGCTTTATTTGGTGAAATAAATCACACGTTTAATCTAAACAAACTCCGAAATATTCAATTGTAATTAATGATGAACGCGTTAAGCCTTAATAAAAAAAAACGTCAGTAAAATACGATGCTGCAAATCTCTACTCGTTATAGGTAAATTCAAATAATTCGAGTAATCACTTAATCTATGGCTAATTAACGGGCTTCAAATCATGATTCGTTACAGGGCCGTGTTACTAACTACCTATGTAGATCTGGGTATCAGCTAAGATACGTTGGTAAGCGCCGCAAAAACAATATGAGGAAAACTAGTTAGACCTGGCGTTATTGTAGCAACCAATCAATTACAGACCTTAATGTATGTCAACCTAAGCGTAAGTGCTCCCCGATCAAGTTACCGGTAGGACAAAGATAATGAACAGTTTGTTTGAATAAAAAATATATCAAAGGCCACAATAAAAATGAAGAATAACGCAAAGTCTACTAGGCCGTATCAACAGTAGTAGTTATCCGATATACGGGTATCTAACGTAAGCTAGAAGTCGTGAAAAATTGAGAATAATAATAAAACTAGTTCGACCCACAACATTATTGCGTCAGTCAATTAAAAGTTCAAAATTTAATCCAAAATCTGATTGGTTCTAGATCAAACGGATTTAACTGAATTTTAGAATTCCATTAAATAAAATCGAGCGTCTTAGGCTAGACAATATTGACCCAATATTCAAAGTTCATTTAATAGAAAATAAGAATAAAATAAAGGTTACCTTAGTTAAGGAGAAAAAGATTAAAAAGTTAATCTTTGTTCGATAACAAAGCAAAAAAAATAATAGTTTAGGGTCCGTAAGTTAACTGCACGCAATAGTCACAAAATATATATAGAAAAAAAATAGAAATTTCTCACTTGATTGATGAGTAGCTCCTCAGGCAGCTTCCAGAAAAGAATTGCTCACGGTAGAAAGAAGACTTCCTTGACAAGCGAAGGAGTGCAAGACTCTATATAGGTAGTATCGCTAGACAGGCGTAGCCGAGGAAACCCGTCGTTAGCGATGCTCGTTTAGTAGATCTGTCGATAAGAATAGACCCAACGGTAGAACCGTGTACAACAGCACATATTCAAGGTTCCACACGTAACTCTTAATTGACGAGCATTATAACTCGGTAATCAAAAAAAACAATAATTTACCTGTGTAGGGGTAGCCAGTTGCTTATCACTAGATAGCTTTACAGTTGGGCGAGAAAGCCTCTGTAAGAGATTAAAAAGGAAATTAAAAATCCGCCCACGTGCGTCACAATGTTGAAATGATGGTGTTCACAGAAAGACAAAGAAAATGCAAAAAAACTCAACTCACCTCGCTAAAGCAGCATTCAAATCCCACAAAGTTTCAGACACCAACACTTAAGAAAAGATAAGACACAGATATAGACTGAAACTATTAAAAATGGCCCGGTTGGAAAATCCCATCAAAGGTAAAATCAAAAATTGATTCCAACCGGTACTCAAAAAACTGCTTGATTCCTAGAGAGATCGACGACGTAGAGAGTGACGCTAGTAACGCGGAAACTCGAGGATCAGGCCACACGAGAATCCGTACTTCGAATAACTCGCTCTACCAATGAATGCATGACATGACAAGTCACATGTTCCTCTCAATAATTCTTCCAAGGGAATTGGACGATGGAAACCTGGGATTTTGATGTATAGGCATCTACAAAAAAAAGCTACTCAGAGTAGCCAAAAGGGCATTGTCATTAAGCTACTCCAACTAGTAGAATTTCGTAATCATTCCGAGACAATTAAGTAACTGCGCGTGATGCCCAACCCGACAACCAATCCAAAACAGAATGCGCTACGAAAGCCAGACGGCATCTACGAGGGTTTTTCGCTAATAAATATATTTGCGCTCGAAACCATAAGGAACGGCAACAAGTTCTAAGGCTATTTACGCCTCGACACGCGATAGCCAAATCAGCCCGTGACAAAGGACCTGGAAGAAAATGGCATGCCCTACCTTGCATTGCCACCTCTATCGCCAGACCTGAACTGCCTTGAACACGCACGGGATATGCTCCAAAGAAAGTTAGACGAACACGTGCCGGTAGTAGAAACGTTTGACGATTCAAGAAGAGGTCTACCAGAATTATGGAGTTATTGCACAAAATATGATCAATAATTTAATTGAGAGCATGCCAAGGAGATGTCAGGCCGTAATCGATGCTTGTGGGGGGGCTCTACCACCTATTAATTTAATTATTTGTTTTTAGGTTTAACTTTTCTATGCCATTTAATTTTTAATTTTTTTGTATGTTTCTGGTTTAGGTAGAATGTCAAGTGCGTCGTAGGATCGTCGTCAAAATAAAAATTACAGCATTTCCATTAATCGATTGGCATTTTGTTTCGAATAAAAGTCGAATATGGGTTCATATCCTAAATTGAAAGAAAATACCAAGTAATCCAAAACTTGAAAAACTTGTCTCCACACTTCTTGTCACACATGTTAGAACTCTATATTCTTGAAAGTTTTTGCAACACTTTCTTTCACGCTCTGTATAATTGACAAGTGCCTCTCCCAGCACGTTTTTCAAACACCATATAAAAGTAGAAAATCTGCTCTTTCTGGCGATGTCTCCTATTGCCAAATGCGTTAAATATTTAAAAAATTATGACAACTTGAAAGTGGGTTAGGATCCCTAACTTTAAGGAGCACTTTATTTTCTTTACTCCAAAGTCGTCCGTGCGGTTTACCTCGTCCTAATTTATTACTTCTTCAGGTTTTACATCTTTCAACTTGTGGACATATTCATTAATAATTTCGTATGTGACTGCGGATCTTGTACGTTTCATATTTATCTATATCTCTCTAATACAATCTCCTTGTGACGATGCAAAAATCCATGTATCCCATCCTTTCTTGGCATATCGATACTTTCTTTCCGCTGCGGTTCGCGTATGATCAAGGGAACTTCAAAACAGTTAAAGGAAAGCTCCACGAACTGGCCAGTATCACTTTTTCTAAATTTGTTTTCTCTTCGTCTAATGAGAATACGCATTTTCCGCCGTATTGGTAATCTGAGATTAAGGAAGTTTTTTTTTAACCATATATAAGTCCCTATTAACCCTACCACTGGAGTAGGACAATATTAAAAATATTTTTGAGGTAGTTACAGCATGTTGTTACGCTTTTTCTTTCCTTCCAATAGGTGCAAAAACTTCACTCCAGCTTAGAAGGAACCGAGAGTGAATAATCTCTAATTAAAACAAAAAATTTAAAGTTTGGGAATTTAAAATTTAAATTGAATGAATGTACGTGTGTCGATACGTAGGCTAGAACGAGTTGTCGCCGAGCGTGTAAATTAGGTCCTAGCTCAAATGTCAGAGAGTAGGGGGTGGATTTATTTATTTAAGGCGCCACGGGCTTGTTGACGGCACAAGCAAGAAATACCCCAAAGTTGAAATATGGAACTCGTTTTAGCTTAAGCTTCGCGACAAAAATAAAAAGATAACAACATTAAGTTAGAAATTAAATCGGTTTTGAATGCCTGAAATTTATCAGTATTATTAATAAAGGGAAAATAAATACTCAAAAATTAATCAAAAATCAAAGTCAGTAATAAGCAAATACTCAAATATCAATTCAAAAATCAAAGTCAGTAATAAGCAAATACTCAAATATTAATAAAAAAAAACCAAAGTCAGTGATAAACGATATCTCGGGAGGTAAAATCCGTAAACACAGAATGTTTCAATTATTGAGAGCAAGTAATAAAAAAAAATCAGATACTTACTGCTTTTTGCGACTTTCTCCTCTGGAACGTTTCCGCTTAAGCGAAGTTCAGGCAATTAAATAACTAAAAGAAAACAGGTGAATACGGTAAATGGAAGGTTGATTTATTGCCAGCCTTGCAGTTGGACGAGAAGGCCTCTTACTAAAGCAGCATTCAAATCCCACAAAGGGCAGTTTCCGACACCAACACTTAATAAAAGATAAGGCACAGATATGGATTGAAACTATAAAAATGGCCCGGTTGGAGAATCCCACAAAAGGTAAAATCAAAATCAATTCCAACCGGTACCAAAAACTGCTAACTCAAAAGGTAGGTCGAAGTAGAGTCACGCCAGTAAATCGGAAATTCAAGGAGCAGGCCTACGAGAATCCCCATTTCGAAAATCTCGCTCCACCAATGAATCCATGGCTTGACAAGTCACATGTTCATCAATAATTCATCCAAGGGATTTAGACAATAGAAACCTGGGATTTCGATGTATCGGCATCTACCAAAAAAAAAACTAGAAACCACAGACTTTAATCTCAGGGTCCTTACGCGCCAAATTCAATCCGTCCAAAATTGAAATTTGTCTAGCGATGCAAATTTTACACTTAATTGCCTCGATCAAAATATCGTCGGAGCGACACGAAAGCCGGACGGAACCTACGCGGGTTTTACGCTAATAAATATAATTGCGCTTGAAACTTTAAGGACGGCGACGAGTTTTAATGTTATTTTTGCTTCGATATACGATAGCCAAATCGGCCCGTGACAATGTGAAGAAGTATGGAACCCAAAATTGAAGTTCCCTCAACAGTACTCTAAGATCTAGTCTTGCGCTTGATATCTCTAATGTCTGATTTAAGTTACTGTACTGGGATTCCGCTTTAATTAATTTTTCCATCATGTCGTTCAGAAAAACTTATGTACCTATTTTGACTGCAAGGATTTCAGGTATTCGCTGGATCTAAATCATCAACAGCAAATTATAAAAATAAAACCATTATTTATGGTATATTACACAGGATATAAAATATGATACATAGTTTCAACTAAAACAGTTTGTTTTTAAAACTAGACTTAATAACAATATACTAAATAATACCTTTTCTTTAAAAAAAAAAATAAGTAGAAAATTTATATAACATTTAGAGCAAGCATATATAAAACGTAATTAAATCAAGAGTTGTTATAGATGGGTCTCACACTTTATACGCTGGAGGCGTATCAAAAAATCTGCGCTTTTTTGTGGATCTGAAATTAAAAAATATGTTTCAATTTTTAAATCGATATTTCGCCGTACGTTAGAGGAGAATCATTGTCATCAAATTGCCAGCCATTACAATGTCACATACAATATTTGTATTTGTATTATTTCTTACCTCGATCCATTGGGTGTGAAAAACCGACCAGTGGGTCGCAGTAATGAATCGGTGCTGGGCGTTTGTTGCAATCGGCTTGTAGGCTGCTGATTGACAACGTTGACGAAAGTGGACCAATAATCAGAAGGCAATCGTATCAAATGGTCTACTATCTGCAGAAATGGGGTAGTTATTGTTATTACTTGTATAAAATTAGTTGCAATAAATTTGAATAAACTTTTGCATTTCTTGGCCAATCTTGACAAATTTTTCGGTATTTTGTACTTACAGGTTCCAGTTTCAGTTTAAGCTAACCCAAACAAAAAACTTACAATTTATTATACCAGGATAGTTATGATCCGATACAAAATATATGGGACCCTCTGGGAATATGAGTTCGACAACGGCAACGACACGTGCAGGACTTCGAAAAACCTTATAGAAGAGTGGCACAATATACAACAGAAGGAGATATCAAACTTCATTCGAAATATGTGTCGTAAGAGCATGAAGTAGTAAATACACGGTACTGAACCTGTATTCTGTTATTGTTTAATTAAATGTTTCTTTGCATTTTTGCATATAAATTTGTATGTCCCACAAGAAAAAAGAACAAAATATTGATCTTGATGGCAAACAAACCATATTGAAATATAGCCAGACCTTCAAAATGCTCTACAGGTTGTTTTAAATTTGAACCAAAAAACAACACCTTATAAATAGTAAAATATTTTTTTGAAATTGGAATAATCCAGATATAATCTCGTACTTTTAAGTATAAAATACCGAAAAACTTCCCAAGATTGGTCAAAAATGCAACTCAAACTTGTTTAAATTTTTTGATGTCCAAGATTTATTGTCCACGAGTGTATTTATAACAGTACACACTTTACACTTCGATGAATCATTTTAAATTTATTCAAAATCTTGAAATCATTCACAGTGGCTACAGATAATAATAGTTAAAGATCGCCACAATTGCTGCAAAAATTTAGAAATATTTTCAACTTTTTGAGCTTTGATTTGGAAAGCACTCCGTTTATCAAAAACTTACCGCAATTTGATGCCTTGTCTCCGTCAACAAACTGTCTGGATTTGGATTGTCCGAAGAAAATCCAACTATGGTAGGACCAAACACCTTAGCCAAATTTTCAAGGGGCATTTTGCATTCTGGGGCTTCTGCAACCCTGGAAATTAGAACATTAATATCCAACCTAAGATTACACGTTATATAAAATTACAAACAGACAATTAAAACCAACACATGATTAAAAACCTATGGAACAAATAAAAATGAAATATCACAGCTCCAAGTTGTCCAAACATATTGTAAAATGCCCTACCTAACAACAACCCTTTCACCTCTCTTTTAAATTTGATTTTACTTTCAATTTTCCTTAGTGTTAGAGGAAGGTGAACATGAATATTATTTTACTTGCATAAAATAGTGAATTTTTTGTTAGTGATGAATGAGGTATAGGTAATAGTACAAAATGGGATGATCCGGTAGAGTTTACTGCATTTCCTGAAGTAATAGAAAGGCTATACTTTGATTGGATCAAACAACATGTCTCCAGCATGAACAGAAAGCACATAGTTAAAATTCTTCGAGATTTAAAAAATGGTCTGCAAGATTGAAATGCATTGATTCCACACAAATATCTAAGTGCTCTCTTTTACAAGACTAACAGTGATTGAAAAAGATTATTGCTGCATGAATCCCAAAAACAGATGCCAGGGAGGTGAGCCTCGACCAAAGCAAAATAAACCCCCTGGCTATTCCCTCACCCAACTCTTAAGCCACGATTCTCACTGCGTAACAGCCACGTGCGATTCGCTTAAAGGTTTCCAATATGTGAGAGGAAAATTTGAGGTTTCTATCAATATACAACCCCAAGAACTTAAACACCCCCTGGACTTCAAGAGGCTCTGAGCTCAGGGTGCAATCTGAGAGGGTACATTTAAAAGACACTATGTTGGTCTTTCCCACATTCAGTTTTAAACCGTTGCTCCTACACCAGTCTTCAATGAAGATACACTTACTCTGCCACAAAATTGTGGTGTCATCGGCGAACATGGTAAATTTTCCCGATATGCCGATATTAGGAAGTTCATTGATATAAATCAAGAATAATAGAGGCCCCAATACAGAGCCCTGTGGCACACTAGAAGATATTGGATGTACCCTGGAACACTACCACTTGTACCCTCCCCGATAAGTAGGATGAAATCCATTGCAATAAAGCACCTCGGAACCAATAATACTCAAGCTTTCGCAACAGTATTCCATGATCAACACAATCGAAAGCCTTCGTAAGATCACAGAAGACTGCTGCAGCCACATCTCCACCATCCAGCCGTAAGTAAAGGTCCCGAAGGAAACAGAATACTGCGTCATTTGAGCCTCTTGCATCCTGAAAGCCAAACTGACTTAGAGACAGAATGTTGTGCCTTTCAAGGAATTTGACCATTCGGCACTTTACCAGTCTCTCAACTATCTTTGAGACTGTGGAGAGCAGACAAATCGGCCGAAAATTAGTGGGCGATCCTAAATCTCCACCCTTGTAAAGAGGAATCACCTTGCCCAACTTTAAGCTGTCAGGAATTACATCAGCACAAAAGTATCGATTTATGGCCTCTGCCAGAACGGCTAAAGCCGTATAACATTAAAACTTTCACTGAAACTTCATCCCATCCCGACGCATTTCTGTTTTTTATAGAAAGTAATTCTCTTTTAATTTCCTCCAGGTCAGTAGGAAAAAAGAAAAATGATGCTGCATTGCAGGCACCCATACATCGGAAGAGGTTGTCACTGGCAGATGATGATGGAAACTTTATGTTTGACGCGATCGAAGTGAAAAAGTTGTTCAGTGAATCGGCATTCAAATCAGAAGCAGTGCAACGTCTCCTCTGACCAGTCAGATCCGGTACCAGACACCAGCTCTCCTTTTGTATATTCTCAGCATTAGTTAGTCGATCATTAAACTATTTATTTTTGCGAGTCTGACAGTTTTTTTGTACAAGCCTCTGTACTTCTTAAAATATGTTATAAAGAAAGTACAATTCAGAAAATGTTTTCTTAGCGTATGTAAGCAACGCATATTACATGGTGAATCATGGTTTGCAGGATTTTTTTTACTGATTTGTAGGAAAACGGTCTTTCAAAAGCCTGACTTAAAATTGTATAAAGATTGATCAATTGATTGTTGTGAGAAAGAGCAAGACTCCATTGAGTATTTTCACAAATTCTAGCAAAAACTGCAAATCTCCTTTTTGGCTGTGGTGCAATATTACCATTTTTTACAGAAAAATTAAAACTAGATATTATTGCCTCGTGATCCAATAAAGCCGGATTAACAATTTGACTCTGAATAAAGGCCTCTGGAAAGTTAGTACATACATAGTCAATACAGGACGTTTACGCTTCTGTTATGCGTGTCGATCCCTCCACATGCATATGAAGGTTGAAAGTTAACAATACGTTCTCAAGGTATTGTGTGTTAATGTGGGCTTTATTGAGAAAATTAACATTAAAATCCCCTGCCAATATAACACGTGCATGTACCGGCAATTTAAACAATAAACGCTTATGTTGACCCAAGAATAATGCAAAATTAGAATTTGGAGGTCTGTATAAACAAACAATGTATGCATGAAGCTTTAAGGAATGCACAACAGCAACCTCAAATGCCCTTCCAACAACTAAGTCATGCATGCATCAGGATCATTGTTCCGCCATCCGTAATATAATTAAGTCTAGCAAACATAGACATCACAGAATAGTTGGACAAAACAGTATTTTCGCCAACCTTAAGCCAATACTTGTAGTGTACAAAAATGTTGAGAACATAAACGACAAATTAAACGAACTAAGACACAACAATAATTATAATATCACTATAGACCAACAATGGCAAAACATAAAACAAGTACTGAAGGATGTAGGAAATGCAGATTTGAAATTCATAAAAGGAAAGAACAAGGAATGGATGACACAGGAGATGCTGTACCTGATGATGATACGAGCAAAGATGTGCAAAACTATAAGACAAAAACAATGACATCAGGAGTAAAGTGAGGCAGGCCAAGGAAAAATGGCTACTTGATGAATGTCGAGAGGGACAAATACGATTTTTTCAATATGCACAAAAAGATAAAAGAAATGGCTGGAAGAGCAAAGAGACGACAACCAGATGTCTTGGTAAACAAGAACGGCGACTTGATTGTAGAGCCGATAGACAAACTAGCAAGGTGGAGCGAATATATACAAAAACTTTTCAACGTTAATCGGATTGAACTGGCGAACCCAGACATGGAGTATACTGGCCCAGAAATATTAAGGGAAGAACTCGAACATGCAATTAAAAACTGTAAACCCGGAAAGGCAGCAGGACCTGACGAAGTGCCTGCTGATCTACTAAAGCTTATCGGAGAAGACTCCATAGATATTCTATTAAATAACATTTATGAGACGGGCAGAATTCCTAGCGATTGGCTAGTCTCAACATTCGTGACACTGCCAAAGAAAAATAAAGCCAGATAATGTTCGGACCACAGGATCATTGCCATAAAGAGTCACACCTTGAATAGTATATTTCCTAACTAGTGCGCAAAGTAAGTCTTGTTCGCACGCTGGCTGCAGTTGACCGAACGACGCGAAGCGGAGTTCGGGCAGCAGTCGAGTGCGAACAAGACACTTTGCGCAAGAGTTAGGAACATTATTTTTTCTACGAGCGAGAACATTGAAATTTATAAAAACAAAAAATGAGACAATCAATTTGAAAAATTGTATTGAAAGCAAAATATTAAGCAACAACTATCAAAAACTAATTATTTCATTTAATTATTATTAACGATATTAAAAGTAAGGGAACAATGTGAAGCATTATGCAAGGTTAATGCTGAAGATGCGCTTTCTTCAATGGAAGGTAATATCACTTGTTTTGTGTTGTTTTTGCAGGTTTCGTCATCATTGCCAGTTGAAGTTGGAATAATATTTTCTTGTAAACGATTTTCAGCAATATCTGGTGCATTTAGAACATTGTTATGGTGGGTCTCGACGCTGAAAACATTGGAAAATATTTTAAGCTTACCGCCTTTTTTCAGCACCGACTATTTGGACCATAGCGTTGGGGGCTTATATTTTTTTAACTGTTCCGAGAAATGGGCTAAGAATACTTCTTCTTTAAAGGGCTTCACTTTATTTATATCACACCACTTGCTAAATTCTGCATATTGATTTTCATATTTTTGGGACTACCTTTGGGGTATCAGACTATTGCAGCACCGGCACCAGCGCGGCGGCTTTGTCTAAAATATATAGGTACCGGTATTTTCTCGTTCTCTTCTGCTTCAATGTTTTCCATTTTTCTTTTTATAAAATCTGGGCTTGGACTTACTTAGATGTAGTTAAAATAATTGACAAAGATTAACAAATTAATTTGTTTGACACTGACGGCAAATGTCATAGAATCGTATTTACTGGTGTATAAAAATTGTTAATGGAACTTTTTTTGTCAAAATTAAACCTTGTCAGCACTAGTGCGCAAAATTACGTTTTGTCCGCACTAGTGCGCAAAATTAAATTTTGCTTTATCGACTTTCAAAAGGCATTTGATAGAGTCCAACACTCATAACTCCTAGAGATACTAAACAGAGAAAACATCGATAGCAAAGACATAAGAATAATATCCAATCTCTATTGTCGGAGAAGATCTGAGTGAGGAGATTAAGATATGTCGAGGTGTTAGACAGGGATGTGTATTGTGGCCTCTCTTGTTCAATGTGTATAGTGAAGGCATCTTTGAAGAAGCGCTGTCAGGAGAAACCGGTGGTATTGTCATAAACGGGGAAATAATTAACAACTTGCGATACGCAGACGATACCGTTATTATCGCCGACAGTCTGGAAGACTTACAACATCTGGTTGAGTTAACAAGCATTTTCTGCAAGGGACATGGCCTAGATATGAACCTAAAGAAAACCAAAGTCATGGCAACTTCAAAAAACCAAAACACAAACCACAATAGACCATCTATAAATATTAATGACGACAACCTGGAATGGGTATCCTCCTACAAATATATTGGCACATGGGTAACTGAAACAGCAGAATACACAAAAGAAATCAAGTGTCGAATTGAAGTAGCTCGCAGCGCTTTCGTAAAAATGAATAAAATACTTTGCAGCCGAGATAACATTAGAACTGAGAACCAGAATGCTAAAATGCTATATATTCTCCATTCTATTATATGGAATGGAGGCTTGGACACTTAAATCAGAAAACATCAACATAGAAACTAAGAACAAACACAATCAAAGGATCAGGAATAAACTTTTACAATGCCCCAGTGGCTCCAGGAATTTCTGGTCGGTAGCAAAGGCAGTAAGTAACAACTTTACAAAAACGTCTCTCCCACCTTTGACGGACGAACGTGGCATCACGGCGACTACAGCCAGGGAAATAGCAAACATGCTCGCCAAAATGTTTTCTTCGCACTCCACCTTAGACGTCCCCCAAGGCAAGACTCTCCCCACCTTATCGAACATCAACACTACCATGGCAGAAGTCAAATTTCATCACCGTGATATGTGGTGTTATAGGAGGATGCTGAAAATACCATGGGTTGACAAGGTTTCGAATGAGGAAGTGCTACGCCGAATGAATAAAGCCAAAGAAATTAGTAACATCATAAAAGGGCGAAAATTAGAATATCTAAGACATGTTCTGAGAGGAGATAGATATAACATCCTTAAGCTGATTATTCAAGGCAAAATAAAAGGCAAAAGAAGAATCTCTTAGCTGCGCAACTTGAGGGAGTGGTTTGGTTGCACGTCCACAGAACTCTTCAGGCAGGCGATTGATAAGGTCCGGGTAGTGGTAATGATTTCCAATCTCCGGTAGGAGCGGACTTTCAAGAAGAAGAAGAAGCCAATCATCGTCATCATCATCATTTATTTATTTCAATATTAACATCATGAAACTACTAAACCTAGAATAAGTATGCCAGTAAGGTAACCTAATACTAAAACTATAACTGTTGTTTCGCCTGGAGCTGTTACATCAGCGCCGTGGCCAACAGATAGGCACCCGTAGGGGGGGCTGATTTTAACACCTACTTAGGTCTAGGGTTCGTGGTACTGCTTTATTGTGATCTTTACTTGGGTTACCCCGTCAAAGTCGTTACCGATAGTGATTAGCGAAAGCTAAGAGAGAAGCTGTACAGTCTTCTGTAAGTAATATTATTACCTGGCAAAAATGCAGGGAAAATTGATAAAAAAAAACCTGCTTAAATGCTCTTCGAGAGCAAGGGTTCATAGTTAAAAAGACATCACACTGTAAACAATAATTAAAGCTAACATAGACTATTTACAAGTGAAGACTTAGTTAAGTCGGTTCCTGTAAGGATGCAGTGGTATCAAGGCGCGCAGTTCGAGCCCCCGCGGTGTCGACTGCGAAGACATGGACGCTTCCGTAGGCAGAAATCAAGTGAGCTAAATGCGGCGGAAGCGGTGGTTGCGCATTTACAGGCCGAAAAAGTCGTCAAGCAAGCCACGCCCCCATGTTTGAACACGGGTAGCTGGCGGGTGAGCCGCGGCTTACCCGCTGGTCGGCTTCTGTGCTCTTGGTACATCGGACTTTTTAATTTTCAGGAGATTGCTTTTGAAAGTTAAAAGGAGTACAAATCAGGGTGGTTTGATGTAGTGGCTCTATTCCTGAAGGGACTAGAGTCATGGCGGCATAAGATGCTTATAGAATAACGTGATTTCCCGATATATGGTGCCGTAAGGTGTGCGGCGTGCAGGGTTGTATCTAGTGTCGGCAATGTGCGCTGTTAATGTCGATCCTCGGATCTGTCTTTCGAAAAACCTACATGAGTGGTTATCGATATATTCATCGACGGTTTCGATTCTAGCCCACGCATGCAGATCTTCGTTTCTGACTCGATCCCGTAGGGTTAGGGAGAAAGCTGCCCTTAAGTAACTATTTTGAAGCACTTGCAATTTCTTTTTATGGCACTTTGCCACCGAACACCACACCGGGGCACCATACATCAGGGCTGGTCTTATGACTGCACGATATAGTATAAGCTTGTTTGCAGGGCTTAAATATGATCTTCCTGCTATCAGGAGTCCCAGTCCCTTCTTTATACCCTCGTTCTTCCCTACGACAGCTTCAATGTGCTTACTGAAGTTTAATTTGCTGTCGAAGGTTAGGCCGAGGTACTTTACCTTGTTTTTAGGGTGGATGGCAGTGTTGCCTATTAATAAAGGGGTAGTTGCAATGTCCTTTCTTTTGCGAGAAATAATAATTAATTCCGTTTTTGTGGGATTAAGATTAATCTTCCACTTATAGTATGGAATCAAGATGTCCATATGCTCATTTATACTTGATTTCGCTACTTCGGCTATAGGATTCCGGGAATAAATCGCTGTGTCATCAGCGAACAGGGCTTTACAGGTGTTGGGATGAGACGGGATGTCTGCTATAAAAAGACTGAATAGTGGCGGCGACCATACGGTACCCTGTGGCACCCCTGCTAACAGTCTTCTGTTCCTAGAAGATTGTCTGCCAATTCTGGAAGAGAAAGTACGTCCGGCAAGATATGACTCGATGAGCGCTACCATATACAGCGGCATGCTGTAAATTGCCAGCAGTTTATAGAGCAGCCCATCGTGCCATACCCTGTCAAACGCTTTCTCTATGTCCAGCAATATGAGAGCAGTGGACTGCCTATTGTTGAACCCTTCATATATGTCAGTGGCTAGTTTCGCTGCCAGCATGACAGTGCCATGCTGGCCTCGAAAGCCGAATTGTTCGGGGGGTAAGATGTTCAAATGTTTAACCACCCTGTTTATCCTCGGCAAGATAAGCCTTTCGGCTACCTTCCCGAGGGTGTTAAGCAGGGATATTGGTCTATAAGATGAAATTAAAGACGGGTCTTTTCCCGGTTTCGGGAAGTATATGACGCTCGCTACTTTCCAAGGTTTGGGGAAGTGTTGCAGTCGAATTACCGCGTTTATAATATGCATGTAATGGATCAGTGTTTTCTTGGGAACATTTTTAAGGATAATGTTCGGAATATTGTCCGGGCCGGGCGCTTTGTTTCTCGGGAGATGACAGAGTGCTTTGCGGAGTTCCGCCGGTGTGATTCTCAATTTATCAAGAACTGCCGGAGGGATGGGGTACTTGTGTTGTCTAAACACATTCACGATGTGACTAAAGCGTCCTTGGTCCGGTAGGGTGTCCGGAGCCTCGCTATAGACGTCTTCCAAGTAGTCCGAGAAGGCTTCCGCTTTCCCTATGTCGTTCATGATGTCATGACCCCTGTGTTTTATGACAGGGATTTGCGTATAGCCTCCTCGGACTCACTTGGCTAACTTCCACAGCGATCCATCTTCCCTACTCACGCTATTAATATACGCGAGCCATGTTTGGTCGCGATGCTCTCGGATTTTAACCCTTATTTCCTCCGTCAGCGCATTGATATGAGCGGATCCCATTTGTGTCCGGTTTCTCTGCCATTTACGTCGAAAGCGGTTTCTGTAAGTGATAAGTTCAAGGATTGGTGCGGGAAGGGATTCTGTCCTAGGGCGAATCGCCACCCTAGGGCACATTGCATCACGGATGAAGAAGCCAATGCTCAGTCAGAATGATAAAATGCGGGTAATTTATACTATCCACGAAAAGAATCAATTCGTCTAATTTGTTTCTAACCGATTGAATGTTTAATAGCAATAAGTTTAATTTAAAGCCGTTATCAGTTGCTCTAAAAAAGAGTTGTTTATTATCGTACGGTCTGAACTATTATCATTTAGACTATTTCTCAATTCCCTCTCCAGACTAGAGCTATGTGGCGAACATCGAGAAGAAAAAAATTGTGTACATATAAATTTACATAGAAGGATTTTAGCGCTATAGGATGCAAGTCCATTGTAGCTTCTTTCTTGAAAATGCATAAAATTATCAAAATTTAAGTAACTAACACTTTCTATCTTATCTTCTTCTATCTATCTTATAATTATGGAGATATTTATTTATGTAAGTGTTATTTTCTGCTATAAATCTATTTAGCACTCCTCTAGTATGGGCAAAAGGGGAACCAATCACAGTTAGATTGGTATTGTAGGTGAAAGATAGTAGCTTTTTTAAACTGGTACTTGTGATCGAGGTTCCCCTCTTAGCGTTTTCGCAACCGACAAAAACCAAAATTTGATAATTTTTTGTAAAACCATTACCTAGAGTCGAAACTGTCTCTACTATGTCATCAAATAAAAATGAACCTCTATGCTGACAGTTAATATCGAAAATTGATTTTGAGAATTTTTTTGACAATGTAGCACAACCTAAGGCCGAACCACTATCACCAACAATGAGAAGATTGTCCTTTCTAGACATATTCCGCGTTAAAGGTGGTTGGAAAGAGGCTGTGGAACCGGAACAATCGACGACAACGCTACTTGTCGTAGGTGGAGGATTGTCAGATTCGTACTTCTTAATCTTTTGTGCTCTAAAACCCTTATAGAATTAATCATAGACACTTGTAAAGCGTTTAATTTCTCCAGTCTCCTCTTATCAGCTTCATGATTGACTGAGACAGAAGCTAATTTGTCTTTAAGCTCTTGATTATTCCGCCGAAAATCTATCATTTCCTTATTTATTTCGCTTATAAGTAATGCTTTATCCCTTAAATCCGTTAGCAGTTTATTTTCAGATTCAACTGCACCATTGGTAAAGCCGCGGGATTTACCCTTTTCCCTTTTCAGGAGGTCCTCTTTTTCTTTTAGCTGTTTTTGCGCATCCGATAATGACTTTAACAGCTTTTATCTTTTCTTCGTACTGGTTGGAAACCCTTTGGAGATCTGCCATATGTTCCTCTTGCAAAGCTTTACAGTTTCGACTTAGCTTGTCAAGAACATCCATATTGACGAGAACTGGGTCCTCCCTACATTTGTAACAAACAATTTTGTGTCTGTCAATCAATTCAAAAGTTAAACGCTCAATACAGCTTTTATGATGTACATTGTAACAGCCTATGCAGAAATAGTTATCAGTTTTCTTTAATTTGGGACAGCACCTAAACAGAATGCCATTCCGAGTTTGCACCACACTTAATTTTCCTAATCGGATTTATAATAACAAAACAATAATAAAA
>MU185036.1:100164-115847 GCA_016904865.1 Pissodes strobi | reverse complement strand
TATTATTATTATTATTATTATTATTATTATTATTATTATTATTATTACCTACGAATGCGTTCGGGGCTATGCGAAGGGTGACAAATTCTAGGGTGATTTACGCATCGATATACGCAGGATAAAATGGCCTGTGACAACCTAATGGCGGACCAACTGTAATTATTGTGTACTGGTCAGGATTGGTGGTTAGAAAAAGATTCAAGAGGGCGGCGAATTCGCCCCTCTTTGAGATTCGAGTTGGTTCGTCTACAAGTTGAGTAAGGCCGCAGCTGATGGTAAATGCTACAGCTTCCCTACCTTTGTCTTCCGTCTTGTGATGTTTGAGCTAGCTGGTGTTGTGGGCATTGTATAATTAAGTATTTAGATAATAAAAATTTTTACCAATTTCAACATTAAATTTCGCTCGCTTGTATTTGTTTCTCGCAATAATACTCGCAGAAGACAACCGCATTGTATTTTAGTTACTCCTTAGTCCGAACCTGAATTTTCCGTATAATAGATTTCGTTATATGCAACAACCTCTGAAAAGCAAGTTGACACTCCGTCAAGGAAATTGTTATTAATCGTTCTTAATTTAATATATCTTTATCTCCGTCAATGTTGTGTAAACAACAATGTGTCAAATAAAGAAAGAACATGCTTCTACCTTCTCAAATGTATCCGCTCCCGCGCAATTTCCCGCTTTATTTCTCCCTGCCGCGCCGGTAAGAAAAATTTGCTTTTAGTGCCTGACAAACACTCACCCGTGAAACAACGGTCCAGTCACCGCTCTGTATGAGTTTGGCGCCAAAAACAACAGCCCCTGTCGCAGCCCTGTTTGACGCCAAGATGTTTAGTTAGTTTTTCAAAATTTAAGTTTAGTCGAAGAAAGAAGTAATAAAGTGACTTACAAACACTCAACCGTGATGCATCGATGCAGTCATCGCTCTGCATGAATTTGGCGCCAAGTACAACTACCCAGTCGTAGCTCTGGCTGACGCCAAGATATTTAGTAGTTTTTCTCATTGGTTTGCACAGATATTTAGAGAATATTTGCTGTACTCTGTTCTCTTTGTCCAAGCTTGGGTAAAAAACTGCTTTTGGGCGTTTTAACGCATTCTCGTGGTGTCTCTGCTGTTGAAGATAGAAGAAGGTAAAATGGCGGATGGAAATTTATAGCAGACAAATCTATTCTTGTACTCAAGATTCGAATCAAATGTTAGTCTTATATCCCGGCAAACTTAATTGAGAGAATCGAAGAAGACGGAAAGTACACGGTATTTTGTGTGAACGGAAAAGCAGTTAGTGGAAAAAGAACGTCAATTAAATTCGTTAAAGAAAGAAGTTATCTAGTTATCTAGACATTTAATAATAGTTAACCATATGTACAGTATATATTCAATTTTATATGTGAAAGGATGAATGCTTGAAATTAGTTAGAAATCGCATATCTTAATCATAATAATTATGCAAATTATGCAAATTAATTCTTGCATTATTAAAGTACGTATTACCTAAAAGACATGTTTCAATTCACACCCTATAAATAAAACCTCTACCACCCTCTTTTAATACAGTCCATTAATTAAAGTGGTTAATTATAAAGTTAATTACAGCTTCAATTTACTAGCACCAATCGTATCTTAGTTATCTTGTGAGAGAGGTAGAAACTGACAGTCATAGATTTTTCTCCCTAGATGTCAAAATATTCCAAAAATAAATCTAACTACATTGTTATGACTGATTGTTCACTTTTTCGGTCCACAAAATTAATTACTTTTTATATCAAGGAATGTACACTTAAGAGAGAAATAATAAAGGTTTGCGTAAGGTAAATATAACGAAATAATTAATTGTGTTCAACAAATCAAAATTTCATGTAATATATTTTATAATCTTATTAATTTTTTTGTTGACGCCTTCTTTATTTAAGCATATTATACGGACTGTCAAAAGACCGTTTATAATTTAATTCAAAACACGTTCTCCTGGGTAATCAATCAATCTTTATGGAAGAAAAGTTTTAATCAAACATTCAATATTTTGATGGCGCTCCGTTGAACTTCAAAACAAAATATTAGAAATGTTTTCGCGTATTATCGAGTATTAATGACTAAGCAAGTCTGGGTAATAAATTCTACAAAATATTTTCGTTAATCATGTTTTATTAATGATGTGATTTATAGCCTGCATTTCCATAGGGATATTTAATTGATATCGATATACGATTTTACAGGATTTTCACCTTATTTGCTTTATAACCATCGTTTCTTGTATGTTATAGCCTACTTTCTGGTTCAATAGGCACGATATCGGTAAGCATAGTCGGTATTCGGTACACTTTGAACCATCTAAAAAATTACAATTCTCTATAGGAAAAAAGAATACAGACTTATACTATTTAGCTCCAGGATTTTCAATCCAAATTGAAAGATCGATAATTTAATTACGACGCAAAATATTAAAATGCGGTTTTCGCGGTTGGTTTGCTTGCTCCACAAGGTTTCCACTGCCACTGGCATGACAGCCTGTGGAGTTGATAGATAATATAAGCCGGGTGTGAAATTAAATTTGAGCATTTTTGCAGAAGTTTGTTAACGTCGAAAACTTTCAAATCAACATTGTTATATTTCTTTTTCCTCTTCAAAATGAGAGATCAAAACAAAACACTGGGAAATATTAAATATTTTTTCGGTTATGTGGGGTGGCCATGAAAACGAACCTAGAATTGTATTTCTTTGCCTACGTATTTAGTAGATTAGTATATGTCATCCAATAACAGTTTTATAAAGATATGTAACACAAATCATACTGTAGTATAACCAACCCGGGTCAGTTCCAAATAGTTGAATGAGCTAAGTAAATTTGTGTTTTGTCTTTATTTTGCCAATGATCGTCAGATTAGATTAAAAAGAAAACCAATCCCTACGTTGTGTTATTATTATATTTTGCACAACTTTACTTACCTCGAATGCGCTTCAACGAAACACAATTAGGGAAACATGAGGGATATGTGTGTCATGTAAATTAAACCACAGATACCTAATACGCCTAATTTATTAAAGAACAGCAAGCCGGAATCAGCCTGGAATTCACGAGGGAAAAGAGTACGGCAGAGAAACCCTCGATCTAAATTCCTAAACCGAATTATGCTGTATAAGCTTTATTAGTATAATAATTAATTAAATTACTGGCTCCCATACCACAATTCGTAGTTCAACACTTGTAAAAATACATTTAAAACTGAAGGGGTTTTTGTTAGTTAGCCAGACGCCGCTGGAAGGTCCTGGATTATGGAGGTTACCCAGCTACTTAGTCGCAAATTGGGCCAATATCTCTAGAATGATCATTACATTTATAACTAGGATATTCTCCCGTCAGGGTAGGAACTGGTTAGTATAGATTCATCAAGGCCCTTGCGTACAGTCTCAGTCATTCTAATATTAAAATTCTAGCACGAACAGACAGTAAATAATACATTTTCTGTTTTCATCTAAAGCAGTGTTGTTCACAGCATAAAATTAATTAAATATCTACACATGTTACATGTTATGTCATCAAATATAAATTATACATGAGTTGTTTACATGCGTGTTCGATGGCTCTACGTTTTATCTAATTTTCGATGGGAAATAGTGGTCAAAATTAGTTGTTTCTTTTGCAAGTTATAAATCTCAATGAGCTTATTCTGATTTTCGAATTAGTGATTTCCCAAGAGTTAAAATTAGCAAATAATTCAAATTTAAAGTGAAGACAATAGAGTACAATACAATGTTTTGCTAAATGTTTTTTTGTCGAATCCGAATGCGAGAAGCGATAACGTCGACTCATATCAACAAACGGAGAGTTTTCGTACGGTTTACGCTAGAAACGGTACTTACAAAGACATATGGATCGCGAGGTATGTGTGAGTTGTCATCGCGAAATTTTTGCTAATAGACCGCCAATTGAGTGTTCCGAATGTTACCGATGGTGCCATAAGGGCTGTTCAGGCCTAACAAAAACACAGTTTAATGAATTCAACAACAAAATTAAAAAACAACGCAAACATAATTGGATTTGTTTGTCGTGTGAAGAAAGTAGAGTGAGTCGGCAAACGACTTCGTTCACCCGACGGTCAATGCTTGACTTACCTAAAAGTCCGGAGAATTCAAGCACTGCGGCAGCGACAACTGTGACAACACCGAAATATAAAAGTCCGGTTATGAACACAAGCGCTATGGACGCAACAACGGGGACAATACCAAGGCCAAACCCTACAATATTACCAGACTTTAATCGCGATGTATCAAATCTTTTGAATAGGAGGGATGTTGACATTAAGGATGTAATTATTCTGATACAACAGCTACATGTGCAGTTGTTTAATGCTATCTCTGAACAAAACACAACTACCCAAAATATCCTACAAGAAACGAAGAATTCCCAAAATGCTACTATTTCACAGCTTCAATCTGAAATCTTAGTTCTTAGAGAAGAGGTAGAAAGCCTTAAAGCTGCCAATCATCAAAGTGCAGGCGACAAAAATTCTAACGGTGCAGAAAGTCAAGTTAATATTTTAACAGAGATGCAAGATAGAAGTGCTAGAAAGTCCAATGTGATGTTATACAACATCCTAGAAAGCAGCTCAACGGATAAGCAGTCTAGAATAAACCATGACACCTCAAAAGTAACAGAGGTACTAAACACCATTGGAGTCCCCCCAGAATCTATCAAGGTTATTAGAAAAGCCTCTGGTGAAGCAAACCTGGTCATCCGATACAAGCTGGGTGTACCAATCATTACCACAGTCCAACCTAAGAATCAGGGTCCCGAACCAAAAAACGATTAAGCTGCTATTTTCAAAACCTTGGCGGAATGAGAACAAAAATTCTAGACATAGGACATGCCATCAATTTGTGCAATTATGATGTTGTGATATTAGTTGAAACTTGGCTGTCCAGTGATATTAATAGCAACGAGATGGGTGTGTGTGATTTTAACATATATAGACTTGATAGAAACAGTAAAACAAGCAAAAAGTTGCGTGGTGGAGGAGTCATGATATGCGTAAGAAAAACATTAAAATCTAGAGCTATTTCTGTAAGTTGTGAGTTAGTTGAACAACTATTCGTATGTGTCCAATCTTTAAACAGTAAATGTATGTTTGGGTCATGTTACATTCCTCCAAAGTCAGATATGTCTCTTTATGTTTCACACTGTGATACGGTGGAGAGTCTTGTTGAGCGATACCCAGATTATAAGTTTATTTTGACTGGCGACTACAATATGCCTGATGCACTCTGGATAAACCCTGGGCTGTTGGTCGATTGCTTACCTGACTCTCCCGCTATCGTCGTTTTTGGCAGCTTTTCGTATTTAAATTTGAATCAGATAAATAACATACCAAACCAGCATGGTAAATTTTTAGATCTATTTTTTTCGAATTTTTCAGATGTTAATGTAATATCTGCACATGATAAACTGATGGAGGATGGCTTTCACCACATTTCATACTGTATAGATATACCTTTTGATAACTGTAAAACCCTTACATATGATGTACAGTATTACGACTTCCGTAATGCTAATATAACTGCTTTAAACGATTTTTTTGCTTCACTGGACTGGGAGACTGTTATCAACACAACGAACGTATACGAATCGGTTGACCAATTCTATAACCAAGTATACGAGGCTTTTAATGCATTCATGTACCCAATGTAAGGAATTACATCAAAATTGCTATAGAACATATATCCAAAAAATAGAAAATGAGCTCCATGAAAGGCCTCGAGTCTTTTGGAAACATGTAAATAATTTAAAAAGGAATAACGACTTTCCAGATGTTATGTACATGGGCGAAAATACAAGCTCAAATGGTCAATATTCGTGTAATCTTTTTGCATCTTTTTTTAAATCGGTTTACTCCAACGAAAATATTTTGACACCACCCAACGGTGTCCAAGAAGTTATTCATATGAATAACATCGATCTGACGCTATCTAACGTTTTTTCAGATATCTCAAACCTCCCTTCTTCTTTCTCCTCTGGTCCAGATGGAGTGCCACCATTTATAATAAAAAAATGTGCTTTCACTCTTTCCATTCCAATACTTAAACTTTTTAGGTTGTCCCTTAACCAAGGAGTGTTTCCATCCTTTTGGAAGTATAGCTACATTCAACCGATTTTTAAGTCCGGGGAGAGACAAAACATAGAGAATTATAGGGGTGTTAGTTTGCAATCTGCTATGCCAAAGCTTTTGGATAAGTTAGTATCCGTTCACCTATCATCTGTTTGTAATAGGATGTTAGTCGAAAATCAACACGGTTTTCACCCCGGTAGATCAACAATGACCAACCTTGTAGAATATCTTGAGGATTTAAATAATGCTATGGAGAGGGGCGTCCAAACAGATAGTATTTACACAGACTACTCAAAAGCCTTTGACCAGGTCAATCATGACATGTTAGTCACTAAAATGAAACTTATGGGATTTCAAGACCCGGCTCTATCTTGGTTTAATACTTTCTTAAGAAATAGATACCAATGCGTTAGAATAAATAATTACTTATCTGTCCCATTTGAAGTTCCTTCAGGAGTAACACAGGGATCCCACTGTGGACCATGGTTATTTTTACTTTTTACGAACGACCTAAGTAACGGTCTCACATCCCCTCACTTGTCATTTGCTGACGACTTGAAGGTCTACCGAGCAATAAATTCTGTCCAAGACTCAGAAGCACTTCAGATGGATATAAACACACTAGCAGAGTGGTCACGCATAAACGGACTACATCTAAATCCTTCAAAATGCTCTGTTATTACATTTTCTAAAAGCAAAAACCTAAGTCGCTTTATCTATGATTTGAACGGCAATGAGTTAACACGAACACATCAGGTGAAAGACCTGGGCGTAATTCTTGATGCGGAGTTAAATCTTAAAGCCCACATTAACGCAATAGTTGGCAAAGCCTTTAAACAGCTTGGATTTATTCTACGCCAAAGTAAAGATTTCTCCCCATATATAATTAGAACATTATTTTTGACTTTTGTAAGACCTTGCTTGGAATACGGATCGATCGTTTGGTCGCCACATTATGCGACACATATTAAATCTATAGAAAGAGTCCAACAAAAGTTTTTTAAATCTTATGCATTTAAGCTAGGTATAGATATTTTCAACTTGGAGTACACCGAAAGATGTAGCCTTTTAAACTTACAATCACTGGAGGGTCGTAGGTATCAGCAGGAGCTGGTTTTTGTCTACAAATTGGTAAATGGTCTGATTGATGCTCCAAATCTCCTTAAATTACTTAATTTTAATGCCCCAGGTCATACCCATAACACTAGAAATGTCTCCCTTTTTCGTTGTCCGTTTCATAGAACAAACTATGGCCTTAACAGCCCCATGTCCAGAATGCAAAAGCGTTTTAATGATAATTGTGATATCTTGCATTTGTCTGCATCCCTGCGAAAGTATAAAAATTTTTGTTATACCCTCTATAAGTGAAGCACTTGTTCAGGCTTTTTTGTCTTTTTTATGCTGCATAATCTATTGTTATGAGATTATAATGCTGAATTATTATGTATATGTATAATTGTATAAACTAGTAAGTGTGTTATTACCTATTGTTTGTAAAAATGGTGTTACCGTTGATAAATAAATAAATAAATAAATGAATAAAAGAAATACTTGTACAAATTAAGTTAAAAACAATATTATAAATTTCATTTTACCGACATGTTGTAACACAGAAGCAAAACAATTCACAAAAATAAACTGTATACGCGCTGGTCTTCGATTCTCTATCTATCCCCGTTGTCGAGCGATACGCTTTCAGATCTCCTCCAAAAAACTACCAAACCCGACTTCAATTTATGACTTGTTTTTATCTTTTACATGCATATAAGGTGTCTCAAAACTAAATCTCTGTTAATAAGAGAACATCTTTGTGGCGACGCTGACACGGGTGAGTGCTAGTTTTAAATCTTGAAATATTTTATTCATATTGCAATATATTTTACTAATTTTTTAATTTTTAAATACATAATTAGTAATTGTTTCTGATTCGCTTAATCGTATTTGGCTAAAGCAAGAATTTAGCATTTTTATATTACACTTTCAATTAACTTACAGCTTCAATAATCTTAAGCTTTTGTAGTGACCGTTGGGTTAAGATACCGATTTATTGGTGGATAAACATTTCTAAAAGGTAAAAAGGATCACTTATCTTATTCCCAACGAGAATGCTCAGGGCTCCAAAACGCTTCTTCAGCAAAGTGGCTTCATAACCACGGAGTCATCCCGACCATTTAATCTCTACTTCCCAATCAACAAGTACATTGCTACCCACCAGGCTACGATTGGAATGAAACTGCGTCCTGGAATCTCCCGATCCTCTCCTATAGTCTCCTCATGTGCCCATATGAATTGAAATTTAGTACTATCACTCGAACCAGTTCAAATTCAGGATCCCATCAGAGCTGGAGTTACAATTAGAGTAAAGTTAAGTAGGTAGAGTTAAGAGTAAATTTCAAAGTAAAATTAAGAGCCTGAAATAAAAAACGAACATAAGACGTCTCAAAATGGCGTCCTCGTGCTGCTAAAAAAACTCGCCATCACTCAATTAATTATCTGATGTTCGGCTCTCCCTCAGTGTCGGCTAATCCATACTAAAATGCCATTGGAGTCAAAAACTATTATGTCCAGCCTAGCTGCTATCAATTTCCAGGGAAATTAACAAAACATTTTGCCGCCGCCGTCACCGCCTTTACACCTTTTAGGCCTGAAGGTCTATCCGAAAAGGGACTCCTGCTTCAGCAACAATCGGTTTTATTCACCAAGACTGATAAAAACTAACTTCCGCAGGATGACACGAGATCAACCTACAAAACCCGAGTCGATACGAGGTCAATTCAAATACCATCAACTAAGTAATCATGAATTCACTTCCTAATTAGAAAATTCCGAGAAAAACTCGATCAAATCTCCTTCACAAAACATTCTGAATTATGTAACTGTCAAAACAAAGCACCTAGTTATGTCACAAACTAAAGAAAGGCTGTAAAATTAATAGATGCATTGCTAGTTGCCTATCTACATCGCCAACTTTTCATATTAAATTCAAGATTCCGGCACCCATATTTACGGATTACAAAAACTGTATGCCTGCAGTCCAGTGGCATAGACAAATCAATTACATTAAAATAATTCCAATGGTGTGCTAGATTATATTGAAGTTTGCGAATGTAAGAAAATAAATTAATTGTTTTTGGATATTTAACCGCGAATTGTTACAGAAAATTCAAAATTACTGACATTGGAACGAGCATATCCAAATGATTGTTACAATAGGGTGTCTCAAAACTAAATCTCTGTTAATAAGAGAACATCTTTGTGGCGACGCTGTCACGGGTGAGTGCTAGTTTTAAATCTTGAAATATTTTATTCATATTGCAATATATTTTACTAATTTTTTAATTTTTAAATACATAATTAATAATTGTTTCTGATTCGCTTAATCGTATTTGGCTAAAACAAGAATTTAGCATTTTTATATTACACTTTCAATTAGCTTATAGCTTCAATAATCTTACATTTTTTGCAGTGACCGTTGGGTTAAAATACCGATTTATTGGTGGATAATTGCGTCTCTCATTAGTCAAATTCATGTAATTTGACAATGGTTTAGTCCAAATTTACAGAGAACGTAATTATTTCATCATTTAGCGGCCACGCACTTTATTTTACGTATTCAAAATTCAAATTGAACAGTATTATTTGGGAAATTCTTGGAGTAAGTTTTATATGTTCCTGTAAAGGTAGTAAATTGAATTTCGGTATAATTTCTTCGAATTTTCCCTCATAGTATTGTTGGTTTTAATATTTTTTCTTTCTAGGCTTATTTAATTAAATTTCCAGTTTATTTGTTACATCAAGCATATAATTATGAGTACTCGCCCGGTCTCGTCTTAACACTGATGTTCCCACATTGATTTGCATTTATGAGAGGTTAATCTCACATGTGTAAATTTTCATGGTTTTTATCTCTTATCTAAATTTCTATCTCAATGCGATATAGTGCTTACCTTATCTTTATCTTGAATTAATTGAGGCGTAATTACGCTCAATTTTCGTTTATGTGCCAAAGGCCATACATATATAAAAAGTAATAGAAATTACTTATTTGGAGTTTTAAAAGACTCGTTTATAGAGACGTTGTACCTCTATTTTTCTATTTATCATTAAATTCAAGTTATCTTCTATTTAGATTTGCCACTGTTTGGAACGTAGTTCCATAATTTTCTTTTGAATTTTAAATTGCAGTCATAATTTCTTTTGAATTTCATATCTTAAAGTAAAGAAAAAGAATATCTTGATTAACAGTAATTATTTATAATTTTTGCTCAACTTAAAATTGTAATTTAAGTTCTGATTATACCTGCTGTAACCAGTAAATTTTCAAATTGTTGATTGCTACCTCCTATGTAACAGTTTAACTGAGGTCCACACGATATTTCTCTGAACATTAGATAATTAGTTGGTCTAAGACTTGTCTATTTCTTTCATGTTACGACTGATTGGAGACGTCGACGACAGCTGCACCATGCAAATTGGTGGGAATCGTCACATGGATTACCTATAAGTCCTGGATAACCCTAACTCAATTGAACTTAGATACAGGCAGAAGCGGTTCCAGTGGAGGTCCCAACACGATCGCATGGTTACAGAATAACTGAACGAAGTTAAGTATCAGTCAGTCAGAAGATCGATGGCAAAGACCAACGATCTGTTATTATTAATTTTTTTTAATCTTTTAACTTTCATTCTCATTGCTTGTCAATTTATTCAAAAACTATATTTCAAACAATTTCATAAGTTATATTTACATCTGATTATATAGATTTCAATTTGTCAAATTTCATCACTCATATTTGTAAATTAATTATAAAATTAATATATTGTTATTTTAAAATTCCTTTGTTTAATTTATCGCAAAATTGAGGTCTGTGAGACACGAATTATAAGGGCAAATTTCTAACATTCTTATCTTTATAGTCATTGATATCTAAATATTTATATTCAGTTCGCATCGTCTCTAGGAACTCTGGCGCCCAAAAATATAAAAATTGTTAATAAGAGAACATCGAACAACGCCCGAAGAAAATTAAAACAATATCATGCATACAAAATTACTTAAATAAATTAACTATCATGACAAAATGGCGACTGAGCTAGATTTGGTCACAAAGTGACGCCCAACTGTTCATTTCGTTACAATAAGGTATAATGAAATGATATTTTAAATAGGCGGGTTACCTCAATACTTTAGAGCTCCTTCCCTATAGACGAAGTACGGATTTCTATTTTAACCCTTAACTGGTATAGTGGGGCCTCTTATGACCCTCGACTTCGAATATCGGCTGTAGTTTCTCAGTACAAGGCAACTGGCAACAGCGCAGATCACCTCAGTAGCCGCCTGACATGCTTTACGTTGATTTAGTTTTTGCTATAAGCACGTTCGAGCAACATCTATTGTTATCGAATTATTTACGTGTGGGGCCACGAGAGACCCCAGTATAGCAGTTACGTATTTTTTTCTGTAGTCGCGATGGCGCGTAAATATTTATCAGAAAAAGAACTAAATTAACTTATTGCGAATGTAAGTGATATTGATGAGCCCATAGATGATTTAAGTGACTTTGGTGAATCTTCTGAGGACCTTTCCGACAATGAAAGGGAACATAGGAACATAGTCTACATGGTTCAAAGTTGGAAACAAAATCGGAGAATCAGAAGAAAATGTGAAGGAAATTGCGGAGGAACCGGAAACTATTATTATGGCCAAACCGGTATAAGTAGGCAAAAAAGCTCCAACAAAAAGATGTACGAATGCCAACTAACAATGTAGTGATGCACTTGCCAGAACTCAAACAAGAAACACGTCCACGCTTTACCAAGCTTAGCAACTACGTTTGACAGAAGATATTCTAATTATTATATGGGAACATACCAACGCAAAGATAAACGAACTCTTATTCAACTATCAAGCAAACCGCGTGTCTTTTGTTAACCATTTGGGCCTAGCCGAGTTGAAGGCCTTTCTAGGACTAATCTACTTAACAGGAATTTTTAAAACAATGCTAAAAGATACAGCCTCCTTTTTCCTAACTGATGGTACTGCAAGACCAATTTTCCGGCTACTATGTCTCAAAACCGATTTTTTATTTCTTCTAAGTGCAATAAGATTCAATGATGTTGCAAATAGAAGGGACAGAATCAATTAGGGCGACAAATTAGCGGCAATGTCAGAAATTTTCAATATGTTGGTGAATAATTGTCAGGATAATTATACATGTTTGGTCTATGCTACAAGTGGTGAGATGTTGGTTGCATTTAGAGGTAGATGAAATTTTAGAATGTATATGGAAAGCAAACCTGCAAAATATAGACTCAAAGTTATGTGCTTGTGTGTCTCCAAGAGCCATTATCTCCTGAATGCTTTTGTATATACTGGAAATAATAGTAGAAGACAACCCGGAAACCTTGGCGTTCCTACTGCCTGACTTAAGTAAGAACAGTTAAAAAAATAAGAGAGCAGTACCACCTCAGTTTCTACAGAACAAACAACGAGAAGCAAACATTTCGAGTTTTGTGTTGAAGAGAGAACTTCAATGGTACCATCTTCTATGCATCATCCCGACAAGATAGATCCTGAATCACAAAAGCCAGAAATAATTGAATTCTACAACCCAACAAAGACTGGTATAGGTAACCTGGATTAGAAATGTGCAACTTATTCCTATGGCCGCCGAATTAGAAGATGGCCACTGTTGCGCGTAAAACCCTTTTAAATGAGTTAGCAATGTAACATAAATAAGATGTTACCTACCCTTAACGATGCGGCCAGCGCAACATGTGCTCCGACTGCTCGTCGGCGTGGGAGTGGGTCAAATATTTACTTTTGACCAAGGCGCCACTAGTTTGAAATAACTAAATTCGCAGACTCAAACTAGAAGGTCCTCGGTCTCAAGAATCCTTAAGGGCGATTCAAAAATCAAATGGGTATTAACTACACTTGTTTGGTCGAGGTATCTCAGAGCAAGTAAAAGACGGTAACGTTAGTGTGTTACATGTCAATTTAGCATGAAAAACATGTAACAGAGGTCAAATAAAATCAGTGATTCCACCCTTAATCCTGCGTCTATTATGCTAACCTGTCTAGCTGACTATACATTTGATTTTTCTCTGTTTGATATCACTGGCTTAACATATAATCAGTCAATAGATCGTACCGGATTCTACATCGCTATCAAGAAATCATTTAAGTATATAGCAGTGCACTTCGAAAACGTTTAATTAAATCTCTTACCTTACGAATAATTTCCTTTTCGGTGGTAATATACCTTAAAAGAATTATTGGTTGCCTACGGACAAATATAATAAGCAGTGCACTTCGGAACGTTTAATGAGAGGGATATTCAAGGAACGTTGCCAGATGGTATACTCGCTAAGCGGTCGTCGGGCGATGTTTGACGTGGTTACGATTCAGGCCAACAGGAAAATAAATAATTCATTGATATGCTACCCTTGATTTGTTGTTAAACGACTGTTCCGTTTTCGCTTAAAAAATACGCAGTCAGGATGTTTTAGCAAACGCATGTATTCCCTAACTTGGCTACGTCGCTCGAACTGCCTTGCAGTATTAAATATACGGTTTTAACAAGGACCGCGGCGGAAGCTAACGTTAGGTTCGATTCGATTGACCGCGTTGAACAGAGATGGCGCCGGCTGGAATGAATTGGTTTCTGTTTGTGTGGTCATTGTCAGTAGTGGTTTTATCGTTGGATTTCTTTGTTTTGCCAGCAATGCATAATATCATACAGCCTTAGGCACGTTTCATTGCATATTGCAGATGTTAATAGATTTGGCGACAACCGGCTGGTAGTATTTTGCGTAGGCTATAGGACAGTGTAAAGCGGGCCTGCGGGCCGAGTTTTTGCTAGCTTTTTAACATTGAATTTCACGACCTACGTAGTCGTTTTGGACCAGATTTCGTTCTCTTTCTTCGGCAAACCTTCTAAGGAGGTAGTGCGTATGTCTGATTAAAAGTTTAAGAATTTTTAATTCACCCTGAAGGGGATTATACTTATTTCGGGTGATAAAAAGTGCCGTAGTTACTAGGTTGCTGTAGCGAATTATTTGACAGGATTGGATGAATTTTTGCCAGAGAGTCCAGATTTTTGGTTGGTAACTTGCCACGTGCAGTGGATTCTGGAACAAAGTACGCCGTCTCCTTCCTCGAGGAATGCCTGTAGAAGAGAGCGTTTGCTCCCCAATTCGTCATTACCATCGGAAAACCCTACGTAGTTAGGTTTTTTTTCTGGGAGCCAGGTTTTTCGGGGACCCATTTTTTTACCGGGAGCCAGTTTTATCGGGAGCCAGTTTTTTGGGAGCTGTTTTGGCCGGAGCTATTTTTGCTTGAAGTTGGGTATATGGAGCAAGATATTTTGTTTGGAGCGAGCTTTGCTTGAAGAGAGACTAAGTAGCTAACCAAGTAGCTACCAGGCAGTGCAGTTGGTAGTGTTTTGTTGGTATTGACTGCAGCCATAGAGGTATGGCATTACCTCAAATACCACTGAGAGTTTATGAGTCCTAAGCTGCATAGCAGTAGTCCACGTGCAGAAGGCCGTAGGTGACAACGGCGAAGACCAGTTAAGATAAGTTTAGGTTATAATTGTGATCTTTCTACCCAATGTTATTGGTGGGTTACTAGTATTTTCCAGTGTGTATTTCCAGCGTGTTATTAGTATTTTCCAGCGAGGTATTGATATAATTATTTTTGGAACTAATAGGTGTAAACAAAGCTTACCAATGGGTATCTAATAACTGCGACAATTACTAGTGTGATTCACGTAAACGTGACCGTCTTTTATTTGCTCTGGAATACCTCAACCAAACAAGTGTAATTTGGATTTTAAATCGCCCTTGTGTAGCTGAGAGTTATCGATTTGGATCGCCCTCATGGATTCTTAAGACCATGGATCTTCCTGTTTGGGTCTGCGGATATGTCAAACTGGTGGCGCCCTGGTCAAGAGTAAGTAATTGACCCACTCCCACGCTTACGAGCAAGTCGGAGCACACATGTTGCGCTGGCCGCATCCTTAAGGGTAGGTATCATCTTATTCATTATATCTTGCTAATACATTTAAAAGGGTTTTACGCGCAACAAGTGCAGGTTTAAGTTTATTGGATGCTCGTTAAGTTTGACTTTCAAGTTTTGTCGTGTTTCTTTCAATAAACAATATGATATAAATATAAAAAAAATTAAAAGAGTTTAATTGAAAATACATAATAACCTGATATATGCTCACAAATAGAGAACTAGATCATATCGGAAGTAACAGTATAACATAACAAATGTTTACGAAAAATCCAAAATCAATTTGAGCAAATTAATGATAAACGCAATATGCATAAGGTATCTATCGTCCCATCATACTAGTAATTAAGAGTAGGTATACTATTGCTACTAATCCTTGCGCGCGTCTACCATGGTATACGTATAGTTTGGGTTAGTTTAAATAAATTTTAACGAATTACCTATGAAATACCATTACGTAAAATTATTAAGATAGTTAATCAATCAGAACGACAATGTTTATCATTTAACACGATATATATTAAATGGGAAAAATAAGGAAATATAATATGGAAAAAA
>MU185036.1:61769-98378 GCA_016904865.1 Pissodes strobi | reverse complement strand
CCACATGTCTGCGATGTTCCAGACTATCCAGATTCCGGGTCAACTCCGGATCGCCGACGAGACGCACAGCCCTCTTCTGAATGGAATCCAGCAGCTTTAGGGTATGCTTTGGTGCGGCACCCCAGATATGTGAGCAATATTCTAAGCACGGTCTTATTTGCGCTTTGTACAGCAAGAGCAACTGCTGCGGTGTATAGAGTTTTTTGTTGCGAGGCTGATTTTACGATGTTAACAACATGGTCATGCCATGACATATTGCGGTTGACCTAGACACCCAGCAGCCCGATTGACGAGGATGAAGGAATGGTCGATCCTGCCATAATGATGTCAGGGCCCGCTGTATTGGCCCTCTTAGTAAACGTTGCTGCTTGGGTCTTTGCTGCTGTCTTGAACTGGACCAAATTTCGGTCGCCCCAAGTTTGAACTTTCTCCAGGTCTTGATTAATTGCTGTAATCTGCTCCCGTCTGCGGTGATGAGTCTCAGTCGCTGGTAAGGGTTTTTCTGATCTAAAGTGGGAGACAAGGGTACTGTCATCTGCAAAACTGTAAACAGGATTATTCGTTTCGATCAGCAGGTCATTAATATAGATGAGGAACAGAGTTGGTGAAAGTATTGCGCCCTGAGGCACGCCCGCGTTGATGGTGAATGTGTCCGAGATGTGTCCATCGACTGCAACGTGTAGGGATCGGTTCTTAAGGAAACTGGCCAGCCAGCTGCAGAGAGAGGCGGGCAGTCCCAAGGACGGCAGTTTGTTGAGCAGTCCGTCATGCCAAACTCTGTCGAATGCCCTTGAAATATCCAACGCAATCGCTCGAGACTCTCCGTAGTTTTCAATTGCCCTATTCCATATATGAGTGACATAGGCCAATATATCTCCTGTCGATCTCTCTTTGCGAAAGCCGTATTGATTATCGCTGATTATTCTGTTGCTCTCGAGGTACTTGAGTAGTTGCTGGTTGACTACACGTTCCATGACTTTGGAGATTATTGGAAGCAAGGCAATCGGGCGATAGTTTGAGGGCGTGGTTTTCTTGCATTTTTTTGGAACAGGTTGCACTCGAGCGACTTTCCAAGAGGATGGGTAAATCCCTTTTCTGTAAGAAAGAGAAAAAAGCCTGAAAAAAACAGGTGTTAGTTCGTTGGCGTAGTTCTTTAGCACGATGGCAGGTATTCCATCCGGTCCTGATGCCTTTTGCGTATCTAGTTCTTTAAGGATTTTGCGAATATCACGATGAGAAAACTTGACTTCTGCCATGGTGGTGTTGATGTTCGGTATAGTGGGGAGATTCTTGCTTTGGGGCACGTCTAAGGTAGAGTGCGATGAAAACATTTTGGCGAGCATGTTTGCTTTTTCCTTGGCTGTAGTCGCGGTGATGCCACGTTCGTCCGTCAAAGGTGAAAGAGACGTTTTTGTAAAGTTGTTACTTACTGCCTTTGCTACCGACCAGAAATTCCTGGAGCCACTGGGGCATTGCAAAAGTTTATTCCTGATCCTTTGATTGTGTTTGTCCTTAGTTTCGTCGATCACACGCTTGCACTCGTTTCTCGCTTCGATAAAATAATTGCGATTTTCAGCGGTCTGATTTTGCTGCCAGTACTTATAGGCTTGCTGTTTCCTTCCTACAGCTCTTTCGCATCTTTTGTCGAACCAGGGCTTTCCTTTTGATGGTAACTTGATGGAATTTGGGATGTATGCTTCCATTCCTGAGGAGATTACTTGCATGATCTCTTCGCAGCAGTCTGACGGGTCGTCAGTGGCAAAGCAGACGTCGAGCCAAGGAAAATCTAGGTAAAACTGCCTTAGATCGTCCCAGTTTGCAGAATTGTAATGCCAGATTTTGCAAGGCAATGGTGGATCCTTCTGTATGAGAGGCAATTCACAAACCGTTTTAATAAGTTTGTGGTCGGAGGTACCTAATGACGGACCAACTGTAACCTTGTACTGGTCAGGATTGGCGGTCAGAAAAAGATCCAGGTAACACTGATGATGGCTCTCTGTTACGCTCTTTATAGAAGTCCCTTTGGATTAAAATTTGCATGATATACAAAGATTGTTTCATTACAATCACATATTTTTTTAATCACCTATTGAGAAAACATGCTTTGATAAAAAAAATGTGTTATAAACTATTTATTGCCAGCAGTTTACACTAATTTATTGACGAAGTTGCCCTGAAATGACCTGTCTCACGTAACCCTCGCATTAAAAATCATGCCGGTTCGGTTACCCTTTCTAAAGGATTTTTCAGTCAGGTTAGAAGGTAATTCAGGCAAATGATTTATGGATGTCTCTCGATTTTGCCGAAGGACGAAAACAGATTTGTTTGCCGATTTAATGGAACATCCGAAACCCGAACCGAAAACGGATGATGTTCTCTGCTTTTCTGTGTTCCTTATGAGACAGGGACAACGTTTTATACACTTATACTAAGATGTTTTCCTGAGTTGTTTGTGTTAGATTTCTATAAATAATCTTTAGATTTCTGTCGTTTAAAAAATTATGCCTAATCATTTTCATTTAAACTGGTTTATCCCCTAGAGTAGCTTTAAAAATATTTTTTAGGTAGGTGTGGAAGACATTAATTTCATAAATTTAAGAGAATCTTTAAGATATATTGTTGTAGAACTAGCAACGATCAGAAAATAGCAGTATTATTAACTATTCATTAAAATTAAATTTCATTTACCATTTTGTGATAAATCAAAATTTTTAATTAACACAAGAAACCTGACCTCCCCCCACCTAATTACAAGTGAGTCCCTAAGTTAGCAATCCGAAATATCACAACGAAAACAGACAATACTGCTTTTTTTTGTACATTAAACATCAGCCGATTAGCATCACACCACTGCTCAACACGAGCTAGATCAGATGTAATGTTTTGCTGCAGCCTCTCGTGCCAGAGAGTTGTCGTGTCGTCAGCAAACAATGTAAATCTGCCCTCAATATTAAGTCGTGCCAAGTCCTTAACCTACAACAGAAAGAGCATTGAGCCCAGAACAGTGGAACATCAAAATCCGCTCTTCCGATATCACAATCCCCATGATCGACAACCATCCCCTGACTACGACCCGTCAGATATGAATGGAACCCACTGCAAGCATCTCCACAAAATCCGTAGAAATGAAGTCTCCGCAACAGTATTCGATGACTCACACAGTCGAGGGCTTTAGATAGATCACAAAACACTGCCGCGGCGCACTCCTCATTTATTTTAAAACATAAGTGCTCCAAAAACTGATAAATGGCATCATTGGTGCCCCTACTAGTCTGAAATCCAAATTGACTCGCAGGAGGTATCTGCCTATGACAAAGAAATGATGCTACTCAACTCTTGGTTAATTTTTCTATAATCTTTGAGAGTAGACCGAAGTGATACAGGTTTGTAGGGGTCCGGATGATCTGACTGACCACCCTTTTACAAAGGAATAACTTTGGCTATTTTAAGCTAGCCGGGAAAACAATCGAAGACCATGACAGGCTATTGGCATTTACCAAAGTATCTGGTGACAGGCTCATGAAAATTTTTGCTGAAGAAACCATCATACCCTTAAGAGTTTTTATCTCTTATAGAGGCCACAGCACGAACCACCTCATCAGGATCCGTTGGATTAAAAAATAATAATCGACCCTCTAGATTGTCATTCAAATAAGTCATAGGATCAGTAGTTGAACGCAAATAATCTCTCAGGTTCCTGGCAATACTGTAGCAATAAAAATGTGAGGACATTATGACATTTGTTTGACTATCTCAAGTCATTGGTTATCAACCAACTCTCGTTTTGCTTATTATCAGCATCATTAAGTCAAGTCGGACTTGTTACGGGTGGATCATCTCTATTGTCTTTTCTCGATAAGTTCGTACCTGTCTAGGTTTCTGACAAGCAGTATTTTAATTGACATTTAAGGATTTTTAGTTGAATGTCAGCCGATAGTTTTGACGTGTTTACAGATTTGTTTCTGCTATTTGATCCAGTAGGAGGAGAGAAAACAGAAGAAAACTGTTGTTGTTGATTTTGTAAGGCTTTTGTTTATTCATTAACCAAAGAAAATTCCTTGGGTTGAGAGGTAGTCCTGGAGTAGAACTCTATTTCATAAATGAAATAGACTGGAAGTCGTTTGAGACTCTCGAGGGAAGGTCAGTTGCGTGAGAAGGAATTTCGAGCAACCGCCGTAATGGCAATATAGGCCGTTGATCCTTTCAAGGTACCCAGGAAGCTTTTGGTAAACCCCGAGTTATGGGTTTTTTTTGGAGCTGGTTTTTGGAGCCGATTTTTTGGAGCTGGTTTTTTGGAGCTGGTTTTTAGTAGCTAAATTATACAGCGGAATTCCGGTAGCGCTTTGTTGCGGTGTTCTAGGGTTGTTTCCCTGTAGGGTAGGAAGAGGCACTATTACGTGGAACCTGGTTAATCTGGACTGTTTGACTTACAGAGAAGGATGATGGCCAATTCTCGGATATAACTTACAGGAATTAGTTACTCAAGTTAAGTCTAACCCTATATATACTATCAAATTTAGATAGCACTATTTGCCAGAAATATTTACTACCTTGCAGAGACGTTTAAAGTTAAACATAATTTAGTATTCAAACATTTTCATAAAACGCTTTAATATTTTCTTTAGTAAGTAATAGCACACATCATAAACCATTAGAGTATAGATATAAAATATCTTTTGTGAAGTGTTACTACGCTAGCCTAGAAACATTACTTACTTCTTACGGGTGCTAGATTTATGGATAATCTCTAGTACATATTATATCCGAGGAAGTTTATTCATTTTATTACCTTTTTACTTTAATTTTGGCTTTGACCAAAGATCATAACATTGCATTTTGAGGGATACGTTTTCTGGTTGAACCTTGCAACTCGGGCTTTTATAAAGGCTATACTAAACGAGTTAAATTAACTTAGTATAGTCTATGTGATAAATTCGGTATTTCTATCACCGTCTAGGTTTCAGGTTGCAGCAGAGCGTCTCGAAGAAGTGAACTTTCAAAATTTTAAAACCTTTTATTTGACACCTTCCAAAATTTTAAATCAAACTGTCAGGTTGACAAGAGGTTGTGTCTAGTCAGTCAGTAGTCAGGGTCATTTCGAAATTTCACTACGGGGTAGCTGGTTACTTTCAATCCAGGGAATTTATTTATTAGGCTAGAGGAGCTTGCTCTATTTTTCTATTTTAAAATAAAGTATTGGCCTCACATGCTTGGTATTATTTAGGGTGTATTGGAGAATGTAGATTTTGAATGGTAACCGAGCAGGTAGCGTAGACTTCGTCAAGTGATTATTTACTTAATTTGACATTTGAATTTGAACTTAGTATCTTTTATTTTCAATTTTTTTTACTGTGTCCGAATAAACATCGATAGGACTTGCCAACAAAAGTAAACTTGGTGGCGTCCAACCCCGACTTGGACTATTACTTATTTTTATTCAATTCCATATTCAGGTACAACAATACGGAACTTGATAGTGGAAAAAGATAAGTTCGTTTGACAAATAGCCGTTTATTTCATTGCAGAATTATAAGATTTCAAAAATCAATTAATATTTTGAGACTTAACGCATCAATTGTCGCTAAGTTTACTTAAGGTTATAGTAATTTCAAACCATAATTGTAAAGATTTTATTATTAACGATCATATTAACTAATAGCAAAACAACGAGGATGTTCTTTTGCAGGCTTCATAGTGTGATTATAATGGTATCATTGAAACAATCACCTATGACACTAGTACAATAATAACTACACCTTTATGACACTTTTAAAAGTGTTGCCTATCGGTCATTATTATTAAACGATATTAATTTTATATTGTTTTCCATACAGAATTATTCATTTGACGATGGCTAATCAGAAGCTACTTGGCGCGAACTTTCACTTACCCAAAATCACCATTTTACGAATTCCTACCTGAAAATAAATAGAGTTTATTAGTCAAAAATAAATACGCTTTCTCCATATTTTCTTAATCAATTGCGTCAAGTGGATAAACGCTAAAATGTGTAAAGTAAAATTCATATATCTACTTTGAAGATCAATACCTCGTATCTCCATTTTTAGTAAAAATGTGTTACGTAACTCTAATAAAGGTGTTCAATAGCTTCTATATTCAAGATTAATATTAACTCTCAAAAATGAAATAGAATACTTCTATATTTCAATACCGTCAAGAAGGGAAATGAAATGACGTCACAAAAAGGATATTTTCCACATTTTTAGTCTTTTACACTTGTTAAATTGCACAAAATAGTCATTGGCACAATACGGTTTTTAGTATAACAAACCCGGGCCTGTTCAACATAGTTGAATGATATAAGTTGTGCTTTGCCTTTATTTTGCCAATCACCGTCAAAATAGATTAAAAAGACAACCAATACCTACGTTGTGTTATTATTATATCTTGCACAATTTTGCTTCTCTGACTGCGTCCGACGCGACGGTAGCAAAATTAGGGAAATTTGAGGGAAAGGTGCGTCATGAAAATTAAAACACAGATTCCTAATACACCTAGTTTATTAGAGAAAACGTGCCAAATTATTAGAGAAAAATGTGCCGGAATCAGCCTGGAATTTACGAGGGGAAAGAGTACGGCAGAGAAACCCTCGATCTAAATTCCTAAACCGAAGTATGCTGTATAACCTTTATTAGTATAATAATTAATTAAATTACTGTCCCTCGCGCCACAGCTAGTAGTTCCACACTCGTAATAGTACATTTAAAACTGAAGTGATAGCTTTCCGGACGGAAATCCAACCCGAGTCTCACGCGTGTCAGGCGGATGTGATAACCACTACACTACCGAAGAGGGGCGTTAGTTAGCTAGACGCCGCTGGAAGGTACTGAGGTCCTGGTTACGGAGGCTACTCAGCTAAAGTTGAAATTACGGCCAATATCTCTAGAATGAACATTTCATTTATAACTAGGATATTCACCCGTCAGGATAGGAAAATGTTAGTAATTTCACAAAAGCTCATACTTACAATCACAGTCATACTAAAACAAAAAATTTCCAGCACGAAAAGATAGCAAACAATACATATTTGTTTTTATTTAAAGCAGTGTTAGTCACAGCATAAAACGATTTCATTAAAATATGTACACATATTATGCCATCTAATATGAACTATCATGAGAATAAAAGAAATACTTGCACAAATTATGTTAATAACAATATTATAAATTTTATTTTACTGACCTGTAATGACATGTTAAAACCCAGAAGCAAAACAAATTAGCAAAATAAACCCTACATTGCACCGGCTTTTGACTATCTATCCCCGTTCTCGAGCGATACGCTTTCGGATCTCTTCCTCGCAAAACCCGACTTTTTCTTTCTTTACATAATATATGGGTGTCCAAAAGTCGAATGTATAGGGTCTAATGAAATAATATTTTAAATAGGCTGGTTACCTCAGGTTCTATATCTAACAGGATTTTCTTAATCTTACTCCTAAATATCTTTTACATTTTTACTACTTTAATATTATTAGGTAACTTGTATAATTTGATGCAAAAAAACATTGGACTTTTCTCAAACAATGTGAGCCGGTGATGTGGCAAAGTAATTTTTAAGAAAAATTTAAAAGAGATGTTTATTTTTAAATAGAAACACGATACACTCAAATATATACAGTGCTTAGACTGTGAGCATCCCTTTTTATTTGAAAATCGTTCGGGAAGACCCTCTGCCCTAGCCTAAAAATGAAGCGAATTGCTATTTTTTTGGCAAACAATTTGCTGATCCCCAAAAAATCAAGCCATATCTTATTATCGACTCAAAATTAGAGTTATACAACATTCTCATTATATTTTGAGGCAACTCTAAAGCCAAAGCAGGTGCTATTTAATTTTTTGCTAGTACAATGTACATGTCTATCCCACTCTAAAAGCCGATCACGATTGAGACTATCGTATGCTTTATTTTTTATTTTTTTATGTTCGGCACACATACAAAAGGAAAATCATATACCACACAATGTGCGTAGAAGACGGTGGACGTTGGACTTGAATGTATGTTGTAATTTTCGGGAAATATGTTACTCGAAAGCCCATTCCAGAGCGAGGCAATCCTCCAGACAAAGGAGTACCGCAACAGCGACGTCCTAGGTGTTCGCAACTGAACCGTATGTTAATGAGCAGCTTGTGGCTGATGGGTGTTTCTATTTGGCACAACTCTAGGCGGAATCATAAGTGCCAGCTCGTTCGAACACCGTCCGTAGTAGTATCGATAGTAAAGAGATAGGTCCGCCACTTTTCTTCGATGTGCGTGGATATCAAGGTCTTTAGTCAACTCTGGCTCATCCACAAGACGGACTGCTCTCCTTTGTATGGAATCTAATATCTTGAGCAAGTGTTTGGGTACCGAGCTCCACACATGGGAACAGTATTCCAGAGATGGTCTTATCTGGGCTTTATAGAGCAGTAAGAGCTGATGAGGTGCATACAAGCTTTTTGCTCTATAGAGTGCTCCTAGCTTTTGTGCTGCTGGCTTGGCGATTTTGGTGAGGTAATTACGCCAAGACATGTTGTTTTCTACGTTGATGCCGAGCAAGCTTATGGATGTGGCCAGAATCAGTGTTTGACCTCTCATTAATAAGTCAGTTCCAGCCGTGTTTGCTTTTTTTGAAAAGACATCTGCTTGAGTCTTTCCTGCGTTAAACTAGATATTGCTTTCCTCACCCCATTCCACGATAGCGTTCATATTCTCATTGATGGCAGCAATTTGATTTTCTCGCTCGCGTTGGGAACCAGCAGCCGTCATTAGAGTCCGCGACATGAATGAGGATATAAGAGTGCTGTCGTCTGCAAAGCTGTAAATAAAATTGTTTGTCCTGTCTAAAAGATCGTTGATATTAGGAAGGGACAGTGTATGAGATAATGTACACCCTTGAGGAACTCCGGCATTGATTTTAAATTCCTCCAAAAGATGTCCATCAATACCAACTCGGATGTTTCGATCCCTCCAGAAATTGGAAAGCCATAGAAGCAGTGCTGGTGGTAGTCCGTATGCTGTAAATTTGCTTAACAAGCCGTCATGCCACATCCTTTCAAATGCCTTGGATATGTCAAGGGCCACTGCACGAGGTACACTGTAGCTCTCGATGGCTTTAGTCCACATGTAGGTCACGTAAGTCCGGAGAACTCCCGTTGATCTGGGCTTGCGGAAGGCATACTGGCGACTGCTTAAGTAGACAAATCAAGAAAAAAAACTGAGTCAAGTATATTATTTTCTTTGGCAGTTAGAGTCGACTTGCCCCGCAGACCGCAGATACCCATGTCACAGAATAAGAAACAATCAGAATACCGACAGAAAGAGAGGAAGCGATGCTTTGGAAGAAATTGGAACAACGTATTGGCACAAATCCATGTTTTTCGCAAAGCGCCTGTGCTATGTCGAGGTCATAGCGGCCGGTCTCGGACCTCTCTCTCTGTTCGTATTCTAATTGTTTTATTATTCTGTGCCCATGTTGAGTTTGGCTAAGAATATTACATAAGTCAATTAATCTTTAGCGCATAGCCAATTCAAATATTTTGGAAAAACTAGACAATAGGCTAATTAGTCTCTAGATTCCTTACCTTTCCTTTAAAAAGATGCTTTATTATGGCCATTGTTTGTTGATCTGGAAAGATACCAAATTTAAAGTATATGCAATAACGTAGGCTAAAACTTCTTTTATCTTCTTTATGGAGAATTTAACAATACATAGGTGTTCTTCAACTTCACCGCTACTATATGTATTTTGTAAACTTTTCACTAGCTCTACTGTTTCAGCTGAAGAAGGAGCACTGCAATAAAATGATTGAGAATAGGTTAGAGACTTCATCATCACACTTTTTCAAATTTAAACCATTGCCGTTGATCCCTGTTATCGCATCTAGAAGAGGTTTATTAAGGTATATTTGTTATTTCTTCCTGGTTATCTTCAATTTGAAAATCATGGTTTACTGGTTGACTAAGAAGTTAGTTACAAATGCTCCAAAGTGTCCTGCCTTTCTTATCTGATTGGGTTAATCATTGTTCGTAAATATAAGAGTGGTGTTTGTTGAGCTGCCTGTCATAATCTTTCTTTGTACTATTATACATATCCCCAAATAAGGAATTGCTACTTTTGAAAACTAAGAGAGTATCTAGTCTATTTTTTCACACTAAAATTATTACAGGATTTAAGTGATTATTCATCTGACCATATTTACTTTTATTTTTAAGTTTTCAGTGGAAACACTGACTGAAAAAACTCACATATAAATTTATAAAAATCGACCATTGCTTATTTACATCGTTACCGGACAGAAAAAATCAACTGACAACCTTGATTACTCAGTATTGCCAAAAAAATCATATTTTGCTTCTTTGCCAAAATACTTTCTATACAATTTTGCTGAGGTACATTTTCTTTTTAAGGAAAAGATGACCTTTTGTGATCTGTGGTCTGTGTTGGGGAAACACCACAACATGTGTATTGTCACGAATTATTTTTTATCTCGTGGCGCCACGCCTTGGTTAGCGTGTAGGAATTTAGCTCAGACTCGGAATCGATCTACGTCAGGTGAGAAGAGATCATAAAATAAACACTTCAGTTAAAAACAATAACAACGTCTATTGGTCAAAGACTTAATGATAAAACATTAACAATGTCTGTTGGTCAGAAACGTAATGAGATTATATTACATCCGATTACTAAGGTGCGCATGTTTTCTCGATTTGCGGTATATTTTTGAATTGTTTATAGGTCTTTCGTCACTGTTTTATAAATATAGTTTTTCTTAAGAGTTTGTGTTGTGTTTTATTTAAGTTTGGTTTGCTCGTAAGATCACACGAATATGGCACTTCACTTTTAATTACTTAACATACTCTACTTAGAAAATTATCTTTCCCAGAACTTTGACAAATTTATCATAGATTCGACTTTTACTACTGCGCTTATGAAACCCCCAGACTTCGCGACCATGTGATCGAGCCAAGCCTGTGTTCGGGTGAGGAAAAAAGGACTAGAACCTCAAGCGCACATGTGAGCAGCCTAGGAACTGGTTAGAGCCTCAATCGTCCATATGGACAGCCCAGGATTTAGTTTTAGGTGAAAGATAAAAGTCTGCTGCACTGAAGGCTCGGTAGCCTATTTAGATTATAAAAAGTGCTGATAATTGCATGCTTAAGGTTCATAATTGCTCCCGTTGACTGCTCGCGTTTTTTATAGTTTGCCTTTAATGTTTATATAATAATTTCCAAGTTCAAGTTCAAACTTAGGACGGGATGATATTTATTTAATAGCTTATGCATTTTAGTAGTTCACACGTTCCCCCGCTCTCTAAACGTTGGTCCCCAACGTTAACATGACCTCTATTGCTCTAAAAAGAAAGACCTCAATTCGAGAAAATCTGTCGCATATTGCAACATCACATTATCGCTATACTATACAAAATGTCATCAGTGGATCTGTCACTTTTTGGATCCAGGTTGACCCGTTGTAACTCTCTCTAGCCTCCACTACAGTTTATGTCCTAGCAATGTTTGACATGCCTCAACGTGAGAGTGTGCTGAAGACACTAGTAGGGACATCCACTGGTGCTTGGTATATGCATGCAAAAAAGAAACATATTTTTATAAATTGTCTTAAAAATATTACAAGTCTAATTCTAGATTTTTAAAATAAAGAACAAATAGTATGTAGAACTCCACAACATTTATCTATATTTTTCACAAGACGGTCCTGTCTCCTAGTATTTTACCTATCAATATTGAAATGATTTTATACCCGATTACTAAGGCACGCATGCTTTCTCGATTTGCGGTATATTTTTGTATTGTTTATAGGTCTTTCGTCACTGTTTCATAAATATAGTTTTTATTAAGAGTTTGTGCTGTGTTTTATTTAAGGTTGGTTTGCTCGTAAGATCACACGAATATGGCACTCCACTTTTAACTACTTGACAAACCCTTTTTAGAAAATAATTTTTCTCAGAACTTTGACAAATTTATCATAGATTCGACTTTTACTATTGCGGTTATGAAAGCCCCCTGACTTCGCGACCATATGATCGAGCCAAGCTCAGGTTCCCAAGTTCAATTTAGGATAGGGTGATATTTATTTAGTAGCTTATGCATTTTAGTAATTCACAGTATTAACTTGCATTTTTCACCGTATAGTTTGGTGATAACACCCTGTATGTCCGTAGTATGATTGCGTCATAACTAAACCCAAATAAATTTATTTGAAGTAAACAGCAATTTGTGCATTTAAAGTATTGAATTTCAGTTACTCCTGAGTCCGAACCTGGATTGTCGGTATAATAGATGCCGTTATATGCCACAATCCCTGGAAAATAAGCTGTCACTCCGCCAAGGAAATCGTTATTAATCATTCTCAATTTAAGATATTCTTGTCTCCGTTAATGTTGTGTAAACAACAATAAGTCAAATAAAGAAAGATCTTGTTCTGCCCTCTCAAATCCATCCGCTGCCGCGCAATTTCCCGCTTTATTTCTCCTTGCCGCTCCGGTAGGAAAAATTAGATTTTAGTGCCTTACAAACACTCAACCTTTATGCATCGATTCAATCATCGCTCTGCATGAATTTGGCGCCAAATACATCTACCCAGCCGTAGTTCTGTGTGACGCCAAGATATTTAGTAGTTTTTCTCATTTGTTTGCACAGATATTTAGAGAATATCTGTGTCCTCTCTGTTCTGTTTGGATAAAGAACTCCTTTGGGCGGTTTAAGGCATTGTCTAGAGACACGTACCGTCTTTGCTATTGAAGATAGAAGAAGGAAAAATGGCGGATGGAAATTTGTAAGTAGACAACGCTATTCCTGTACTCAAGATTCGAATCAAATATTCGAAATTTTACATCTCTGTTGAAGTTGAAGTTAAGTTGAGAGAATCGAAGAAGACGTAAAGCACAAGGTATTTAGTGTGAACGGAAAAGCAGTCAGTTGAAATTTTGAATTAACAGAAAGCTCAATTAATTCCAGTAAAGGAAGAAGTTCTTGTTAAATTTAAATAATCAAGACGTTTAGTTAGATATTTAATAACAGTTAACCGTGTAGCATTTTCAAATTTAGGCATGAACAAATGCTACTGCTTTGCTGGTTTGTATTTATTTTTATTTACAAACACATTTAGTTTGGATTATTCCAATATAGGTATAGTGTACATTACCTTGTTTTGCCTTGAAAGTTATTGAATACACTTTCTATATTTACATTTATGATGTCCTACATATTCATGTTATGATAATAACATCAAGGCGGATTTTTCCCCCTTGCAGAGTAGAAGGTACTCGACTAGGTCTCGGAAACTTCTTTTATAGGTTCTGATTGTGCATTCCAATTCGCTAGGTTTTTGTCTTTGGATTTAAATACTTGAGCTCTCTTTATTACTCGGGAAAATGCTCATAAGCCTTTCTTTGATCTAAAAGTTAATAAAAACTTAACAATTTGTTCGATACAAATGTAACCTAGAGTGTATTATTTTAGATCAATTTATAGCAGTACATACCTCAAACAATTTGGAGATCACAAAAACCATCTAATGTAGATTATAATTCGTTTATTTAATTGTGTTTTTGTGTATTGTTTCCTTTTGTTTTATTCATCTTTCGAAGAGATTTCGTGTTTTCATTTATCAAGTGTCAAAATGTCATTCGTCTATCAGTAAGACAGGCACACCATATGATTTTGACAATTAAACTAGACATGTTCAAGAATCGACGTTCCTAAGTAACGGTTTCTTTTAATATGTATTTACTTGATGCTTGGCGAATATGGTCTAGGGCAGCATTCAATTGACCGAACTGTGACGTGGATGCTCTCGGACTCGCTATTTCAACTAAGTTAGGTTGGCAGCAATGTTTCAGGGTTCTGGTGTCATATAAGCACCGTCGATTTTGAAGCTTTTTTTGGGTTCTATGGAAAGATTACATCAAATGGGACACATTAACACAAAAAAAAATTGCGGATGAAGCACATTTTTGCAAAATAAATTGAAAATTAAAATTAAAATTTAACATACATTTTTTCCTAATAAGCACAATTCCAGTACACTTTGTCCTGAGGTATGGTCGCAGAAGGTTAATAATAACATAATATAAAGCTTATTTTCTTAAAAATTGCAAGTAAAACTGTTTTTTGCACTTTAAAACGATAATATAATATTTATGAGATAAACGTCAACATGACTATTTCTTAAACCATGACTGTTGGCTTAGCCAAGGCCCCCTATTATAGTATAGGTAGCCTTGGCTTAGCAGGGCTCAGCTGGCTGTTGTACGGGTAGATGTTGCCAAGTGTAATTTCTATTTGGTTCTAAAATATAAGAGCCTCGTGTTGAATATGTTCCAAAAGTACTGTGGGACGAAAACTTCTTATAAATAATGATTCTTAATGGCTTTGTTTAATAAAATAACAATAATTCGAATATATGATTTACTAGAATTAGATGTTACGCTAGAAGTGGGTCACTTTTAGTAATAAATCATATAAACTAATTTATTTAGTTTATTGATGTAGATACAAATTTAAAAGGTCATTTGGATTAGTTTAAGAGAGTGCGTTTGTTTTGTTACTTTAAGTTAGTTGGGTTAATTTTGATTTTGTGATGGGCGGGGTTGGTCAAGAGCGTAGCGCGCTCGTCTCAATGCGCTTGTTTGGCTAATTAAAGTTAGTTTCGATTATTTTTGATTCATCTGGAATACGGAAGACAAGCGCACTGACAAGCGCGCGTAGCGCGCTTGTCTCTACTTTGGTTAATTAGGGTTAGATTTGGTTAGTATAAGTTAGTTTTGGTTAGTCTGGGCTGGTTTTGCGTAGTTTGAGATAGCGAAGAGAAAAGCGCCTGTCATTTTACTTTGGTTAATTAGGGTTAGTCTGGGTTAGTTTTGGTTAGTATGTGTTAGTTCGGTTAGTATGGGTTAATTTTTGATTAGTCTGGGTGGGTTTTGCTTAGTTTGGAAGAGCGAAGAGACAAGCGCGCTAGGCGCGCTTGTCTCCTTACTTTGGTTACATAGGGTTAGTCTGGGTTAGTTTTGTTTAGTATGGGTTAGTTTGGGTTAGTTTTGCTTAGTTCGGGATAGCGAAGAAACAAGCGCGCGTAGCGCGTTCGTCTCTTTACTTTGGTTGATTAGGGTTAGTTTTGGTTAGTTTGGGTTAGCTTTGGTTAGTATAGGTTGGTTCGGGTCAGTCTGGGTTGGATTTGCTTAGTTTGGGATAGCGAATATAAAAGCGCGCATAGCGCGCTTATCTTTTTACTTTGGTTAGTCAGGGTTAGTCTGGGTTAATTTTGGTTAGTATGGGTTAGTTTTGGTTAGTCTGGGTTAGCTTGGGTTAGTTTTGGTTAGTTTGGGTTAGTTTTGTTTAGGCTCGTTTGGTTTTGCTTAGTTTGGAATAGCAAAGAGACAAGCGCGCGTAGCGCGCTTTTCTCTTTACCTTTGGTAATTAGGGTTACCCTGGGTTAGTTTTGGTTAGTTTGGGTTAGTATTGGGTATTTTGGGTTAGCTGTGGTGCGTAGCGCGCTTGTCTTTTTAAATTATTTCATTTTATGACAAATGTACTTGGTCTAGGACATTTACTGGGAAATGGACAAATTGAGTCAACTGTGAACTTTTATTACTTATATGTATGTATATGCATATATGGCTAAACAACCAGGGTTAGTTTTGCTTAGTATGGGTTACTTTTGGTCAATCTGGGTTAGTTTACGTTAGTCTGGACTAGTTTTGATTAGTTTGCATTAGTCTGAATTAGTGTTGGTTAGTTTGGATTAGCTAAGAGACAAATGGGAGCTTATTTGTTGGTTAGTCTACTTTATGAAACATGCTCCTGGACTTAGCAATTTGCTTACTTGAAAATCAAGAAGGTTAGCCAAGTATGACAACATCGCAAGTAAATTGTCATCATTAACGTCATATTGGGAGAGTTTTCGCATTTAAATGTCACTCATTTATAAAATTTCTTTTTCAATTTTTGGCGTCAAAAGTGCTTCATCCGCAATTTTTTTTGCATTAATGTGTTCCATTTGATGTAATCTTTCCATTGAACCCAAAAAAATCTTTAAAATCGACAGTGCTTATACGACACCAGACTCATGTTTCAGGGTCAAAGTGTTGAAATTGGTTCCAGGTTCTTTCTTTTTGCGCCGTGCCGTCTAGGTGGCGAGTCGATAAGCCGGCATCCTTTGTGGCTTTTTCGAGGTGTAAATCCTCATGGACTGGTTTAAATAATTGGGGTCATTATTTTATGATATTTTTGCTACGTTTAAGTATTTTGACTCGAACCAGGGCCATGGAAGTTACCTGTAAAAGTTATTGTTGAGTTATTGGAATCCGACCTCCACGTGGTAAGTCACAAAATTTTCATGCAGTCTTTCAGTGGATTGTATTTTCCAATCTTTCTAGAACAATTTATGTATTGCTGTTGCTCTCATGTTACTGATCACTGGAATGGTCGATTATTTGTTTTGGAGAAATCTCTAGAATGGACACTGTTCGTTTTGTTCGACTGGCTATTACCAGGCTATAGGCCCTATAGATAGATCTATAGGTAAGATGAAATGCTAGTTAGGTTATGAGTAATCACTTCAATGTTAGATATTTACTTTTTGCTAAGACAAACAATTGTTTTTAGGGTCCTCTCCATGGGTACCGCTCTGGCATACGTATATCGCTTTGCCTAATTGCGATATCATTTCCAGCGTGTTTTTGGGTTACTTACGTGCATTAGGTTTAGACCATCGATTGCGTGTCATCCCCTTTTTGCTCTTCGTAGGATGGATGTAATGTAACAAGTCTGGAAATGTCAAGTTATGATTTGAAGTGCTCTGGAGTTGCATGGACCGTACATATACTTATACTGGTATTAGGTTGAAGAATATTTTAAGATTGAGAATACCTACTTCATAAGATGTAAGTCATACCATTCACCATTTTATTTGTGAGGCTGTCTCGACAAATTTAGACTATTTACAGATTGAGTGATTATGCACATATTTTATTTTATATTATTGAGGCAGAATAAAATTCATGAATTTTAAACCCTGTGCGCTATTTACCATCATTCTAGTGACCTATTATTGGGTATGCGGAATATTTGCCTAACAGTTTGAGTCTGACATCATTGTTGATAATAGTCAATATTATGTAAACCTTTTTTCTATTGCTTTATTGTTTATACATGTGATTGTACTTGTACTATATCATTGTTGTTTTATATCAAGGTATCTCCTCATTAGTAGGGAAAGAATAAAGTATTTATTTTGGGGAAATATTATGCCTTATTGAAAAGCTCCTCCAAAAGATTACTTTTCAGCATTTAATAACATTATGGATTGAGTCAAAATTAACTAAGTGGTGCCCAATAGCTTTACTAAAGTGTACCGAGGATCCACGAACCTAGCTCTCCACTACATTACTGGCTGCCGTTTGCATCTATAGGTAGGTTTTCTAAAAGGACTTAATAAAAGTTGCCATAACCGTACGTGCAGTACCTATTTAGTTTTATGTGTGAAAGGATGAATGCTTGAAAGTAGTTAGAAATCATTGTATATATTTATCATATTTAATGCAAATTAATTCTTGCATTATTAAAGTACGTAATACCTAAAATACATGTTTCAATTCACACCCTATGAGTAAAACCCCCACCATCCTATTTTAATACAGTCCACTAATTAAAGTCGTTAATTATAAAGTTAGGTACCACCCCCACTTTTGTGGTCATAAATGATTTAAGGAATAATTATTGTTTTATCCCAACCAGTCTAAAATATGCCTTTCAAAGGCCTCACATTTATATTCATGAATATTGGTGAGTATATCTATAAAACTTTCTGTGTTATTGGTTATTTTTGTCTTTACAAAGATGGTATAATTGATATTAAAAGATTTCAGTAAGTTTATTAGTTCAGATTTACGAGGATTGTCTTTAATAAGCTCAATGTTAAAATCACCACACAATATCACTAGTTTATTTTATATAAATAGATCAAGGAGAATATTAAGTGGAAATATCTGAGGGCCTATTAACCGATTATGTTTTGTTGATCGAAACTACACTCCACACTGGAACACTCAAATATACCAACTTGTGATATGCTTACATTTGTCTTTAGGTATCCATTTAAGACTCTTTCTTACATAAATAGCACATCCACCATGTCTTTTTTTCTTCTCTACAATAAGCTACCTCATATGTAAAACAATAACAAAATAGGTCTTATCTCCATAAAGTTTTGGACATACATGATTTTGGACCTGTGCGAACCACATCATAAAACTATCACTTTCGTTTTTAGATCAATAATTATTATTGGTTAAAGTGAAGAATGGTGATGGGATGAGTAATGAATATCGTCACGGTCTTTATTAACTTCTAATTTTGTTCATTTACTTTCACCTCTGATTAGAATAAGCTTAGAGAGAACAAGGTTAAATTGAAATCTTTGATTTAGAGATGCGTAGGTAAGAATGAGCCATGTTTAAAACTTAGGCTTCACCCAAAAAAAACAAATAACACAAGTAATAAAATCAGAATTGCTTTGGTTTACTCTGCTCTGCCTCGCATGTAATACAAACATGGTATGTCACTGGATAGAATATTCTATAATTTAAAAGGTTTTGATACACACCAATTCAAATTATTCAAATCGGATAATTCGTTTCGCCCGGATATACAATTAGCAATCGTATAACAATGGTGCCTAATCATAATTCTCAGATAAACCCTGATGCAACAAGGGGCGAGAATTATTTCCAATTTAAGTCAAAGTCAATTTAATCTAGTTAAAACTGTATCCTTTGCTATTTTCCCGAATTTCTCAAGAAAGTACTTCCGAATTTCAGCGATTCCATCTCGCTGATGCGCCGGAAATAAATCGTTCAATTAAATCTAATAATGGAATCTCTAGATCTACTTTAAAACTTTCTTAATAAGTGCGGTTGAAAATAAAAGAAGTTGGCACCTCGAGCGGCGTCATATTTTTTCTTAGTAACACAAGCGATGTTTATTTTAGATAGATTGGCGTCCACTATCTGAGACTGTCTTTATTTTCATCATGTTAAGCATGTCATCTTCAAGGTTTTCTAGAGGTAAATGATATTGATGTTTTCATGGATAGCAATTTATCTGATACATCGAATTTTCTTCTAAGATGGGTTGGAATTACTTTCTTCTATGACTTTTCCAGTTCCAGATCATCTGGCGTATGTCCTAAGCAACTAAGCATCCCGTGTCCTGAGATTACTTGTGCTCGAATTTAACCCATTTCAGAGTTTTATGTTGCGTACTGTATAAAATCCAAATCTTGTAAAACGGTTTGGTCCCTCTATCAGGTTGCTATAGCGACGCAGATGGACAGCTGATGTTCGAATCGGGAATTTTGTATACATGGAAGAGAAAAAACCTAATTTTAGACCAATGTATATCGCTAAATTATTCAAGGAAATATCCTGTGAACCTCAGTTAAACGACTTCACAGGAAGAAGCAATCAACAATCTGAAAATTTACTGGTTAAAGCAAGTATTATCAAAAACTTAAATTACAATTTTAAGTTGAGCGAAACTGATAAATAACTACAGTTAAGCAAAATTATAAATAGCTACTGTTACTCAAGATATTCTTTTTCTTTACTTAAGACATGAAATCCAAAAAAAATTATAACTGAAATTTAAAATTCAAAAGTAAATGATGGAACTACACTCCAAACAGTGGCTCTCGGCAAATTTAAATAAAAGATAACTTGAATTTATGATAGATAAAAAAATAGAGGTACAACCTCTCTATAAACGAGTCTTATAACTCAAAATAAATAATTTCTATTAGTCTACTATAGGTATATGGCCCTTGGCACATAAACGATAATTGAGCGTAATTACACCTCAATTAATTAGAGATAAAGGTAATCACTATCTCGCATTGAGATATGAATTAAGATAAAAGATAAAAAAAAACAGGTAAATTTACACATGTGAGTTAATCCCACATAAATGTAAATTATTGTCGATACATCGTTGTTGAAAGGCGACAGGGTAAGTGCTAATGATTATATGCTTGTTTAATATATATATGCTTGTATACCCAATTGAATAAAAATTTTATTGGGAAATTGCCTATATATAATATATAATCGTGGACTGTATTATGACTTACCGAATTTTATCTTTTCCTTCCGATTAGATAATCACTGGTGGATTAGGGAAAAGGTTTAAGAAAGGAAGTGAGGAAGAATGGGAAAATTATCTTATTGCTCACGGATTCTTAAGATATGACTGATGCGATTCACTGCCAGTTGAAATATCCGGGATCCGCTATATTTATGATGAATCTTAACCGACCGACAGATCGAATTCGAAAATTAGGTTTTCTGGTATAATCGCCGAGTTAATATGAATACCGCCGCAAACTTTTGTTAACTAATTCTTCATCCGGTTAAAGTTCACACAGAACCTTAAAAACAGCGATGTTGCCGATATTTAATAAATAAAATCCTGGCTTTAGGAAATTGCCAAAACATACCCCCCACCCTGAAAAAACGCTTTTCAGTTCCGACTTGAACATAAATCAATACAAAGGCACAAAGGAGAAGTACCAGCATTAAACAAAACACCATATTGCTTGCATTAATAACGATAACTCTCAATTTGGCAATTTAAACTAAATTGAGAGAAAAAAAAATATGATAAAAATAAAAACCGAATAAATAAATTCTGAAAAAACCCAACTTTAACTAAAAATATCTATAATTAATTACTATTGTAATCCGTAATTCCAATACTATTGGGTAGGCAAAACACAGATCTTTACCACGGGCCTAGAAAATATACCTTTAGCAGTTTTAACAGATATATTTCTAACATAACCGTCCTTACCCGGAAAGACCTCCGTAATAATACCTAACGGCCAATGAAGGGGTGGACAATTATCCTCCTTTAGAACTACAACGGTATCTACTCTCAAATTAGATCCAGATTTCCACCATTTTTCCCTTACTTGCAAACTTGTTAAATACTCCAATCTCCATCGCTTCCAAAAATCTTGAACCATTCGATCTATCAACTGGAACCTATCCAATCTATTAATCGGAATATTTGATAAATCTTCAACAGGCAACGAACCCAAAGGCACGGTATTCAAAAAATGAGCAGGCGTCAAAGCTTCTGGTGCCGAGGGATCGGAGGATAACCGGCATAAAGGACGAGAGTTTAACAAACCTTCAATCTGCGTTAAAAGTGTTGTGAACTCCTCGTAAGTTAACAATTGTTCCCCTAAAACTCGATAGAGATGATTCTTTACTGCTTTGACATTGCTTTCCCACAAGCCGCCCATATGCGGGGCCGCTGCCGTATTAAACTTCCATTCGATATTATTCTCTGCTAACTCAAATTGAAATTTTTGTTGATAATCTTCCGAATTAATGAATTCATTTATTTCTCGCAAGACAGACTTTGCTCCTACGAAATTCGTACCTCGATCCGAATACATAACTCTACATGGACCTCTTCGTGATAAAAATCGTTTAAAGGCCTGTAAGAAAGATGGAGTCGACAAAGAACTTACTAACTCCAAATGAATGGCTTTGACACTCAAACAAATAAATATACAAGCATATGCCTTATGAACCTGTGCACCTCTTCTTCTCGCCAGAGTTATCCGAAAAGGTCCGAAATAATCGACTCCCGTATGTAAGAAAGCCTTTTGTGCCTCTACTCTCGATACAGGTAAATTAGCCATAAGAGGAGGGACATTGGTTGGCTTCAACCTAAAACATCTATTACACTTAAAAACTCTATTTCGAATTAAATTTCTTCCGCCCAGTATCCAATATTTTTGTCTAAGAATTGCTTCCAATAAATATGCACCCGTGTGCAAATTAATCTTACGATGAAAATCTACTAATCTTTCCACGAACATCTCTTTAGAAGGCAGAATAAGAGGATGTTTCTGTTGAAAATATAAATTAGAATTTTCTAGACGGCCCCCCACCCTAAGGAGTCCATCTTGAATAAACGGCCTAAGCTTGCCTAATTTGGGAGAACTACACTCTTTTCCCATTTTTAATTTTTGAATATCTTCACTAAATGATTTTATTTGAACCAACTTAACCAAATATAATTCGGCTTTTGACATATCCCCTGCTGAGATAACTTTACCAGCTGGTAATAATTTTATAAATCGTAAAACCCAAACAGTTACCCTTAAAATTTTTGACCAAGAAGAACATCTTTCTATCATTTCCAACAAGGGATGGATTACAACCGCATCAGTGACGAGAAAAATGTCCTTATTTGATGACTCCAACCCTGTGACCGAATTTAATTTTAATTTCACCGGCCAGTCATTTTCTGAAGATTTTAGCCAGCTAGGACCAGACTCCCACAAGGAATGCGTAATCAACTGCCTCGGTGTTAAACCCCTCGAAAGACAATCCGCCGGATTTTCTATTCCTTCGATGTGCCGCCACGTCACGACGGGTATATTTTCTTTAATTTTATTAACTCTATTAGCCACAAATATTTCCTTTAAATCCGATGTATGTAACCAATGTAAAACCGTGGAGGAATCCGAAAAGGCTACAACTTTAGATATTACAATTCGCCTCGAATAAGTTTCTACCGCATGCTTAAGTAATTTTGAGAGCAATAAAGCAGCACATAATTCCAATCTAGGTATACTTACTAATTTAACGGGAGCTACCTTGGATTTTGCACATACCAAAGAAACCTTTGCGTCCCCACTAGATATTAGCGTACGCGCATAAATTACTCCTCCATAACCGATTTGACTAGCATCTGAAAATCCCACTAACATTATCGGCATTTCTCTTTTTACAAAAATATATCTGGGAACTTTAAATTCATTTAAATCGCTCCATTCTTTGCGTAATTTAGCCCAAATTTTCTGGATATCTCGGGGAGCTTCCACATCCCATCCTAAATTTCGCCTCCACAATTCTTTAACTAACAATTTCAAAAAAAGTACAGAGGGAGCTACTAATCCTATTGGGTCATAACAACGAGCTACTGCCGAAAGAATATTTCGTTTTGTGCATTTCGCTTCTGGAACACCACTGCATACCCAAAATTTTTGTATCATTTTTAAATAAGACTTCTTTGGATAGTCGCTTGTCAACCGGAATTTTTTCTAACAATTGCGCAGAATTTGTCGAAAATTTCGCTAATTCAAACCCACCCGAAATGAATAATTTTAAAGACTCATCATGTAACTGGTCCGCTTCCTCCTCCGATGGAATACTACAAACCAAATCATCCATATATAAATCCGTAGCCACGTACTCTGCCGCAACTGGATAATTTTTAAATTCTTCCTTAATTAATTGTTTAACTGTACGTAAAGCTAAAAATGGTGATGATTTAATACCGAACGCAACAACCGTTATTTCATAAATTTGAATTTTATCCTGTGGATTAAAACGCCATAATAATCTCTGGAAACGCCAATGATCTTTCATCACATTTATCTGCCTATACATCTGACGTATATCACCCGTTAAGGCAACCTCAAATAAACGAAAGTTTATTAATAAAGTAAAAATATCCGTTTGCAATTTCGGTCCATTATAAAGAAGATCATTTAAAGAAATACCATTATCTGAGGGCGCACTTGCGTCTAAAACTATACGCACGGGAGTACTAGTACTTTCTCGCTTAATGATCGGATGATGCGCAATATAGTAAGCCTCTCCCATTCTAGAATCTTCAGTTAATAAACGCATATGACCCTATATAAGAAAATCTTCCATTACTTTATTATATTCCAACCTCAAAGTAGGATCACCTGATAGTCTCCTTTCTAAAGAAAATAATCGGCTTTCGGCCACCAATTTCGAATTACCTAGATTCTTTGGAGACATTTGGAAGGGCAATGTCACTGTAAAATGACCGGACAAATCGCGTTCCACTGTATCAGCATAAATCTGGTCACATTTTAGATCATCCTCACTAATCAAGGAACACTCTGGTACCTACTCTAGTTCCCAAAACTTCTGCACCAATTCTTCCAATGTTAAATCTTCCGACCGTGTAAAAAAACTTAAAGACTCTGAACACATTGTAGGTACTTGACCCATTACAACAAACCCAAAAGATGTTTGCACCGCCACTGGAGATCCGCTTGTCCCGTAAACCTTATTACTGCCGAATACCAACGGAAATAGTTCAGCCCCCATTATACCGTCTACTTGCCCTGGCTCATCAAACTTCTCATCGGCTAAAGGAATGTTCCTGAAATCTGGGAAACTGCTGGTGTCAATTTGCACTTTGGGGAGCTTTTCCGTAATTTGATCTACAACTAATGAACGAATCACAAATCTTTTGCTTCTATCATGCCTTGAACCAATATTCAACTCCGTAAAACCGCGAATTAACTGCATATTATGACCTAAACCTCTTATTGAAGAATGCATTTTGTTGATCTTTAAACCCAATCTTTTACAACAATTAACCGTAAGCAAATTAATCTGACTACCGCTATCCAAAATAAACCGCGCTGTTCCATTCGCCACTATGCCATTTAGTACTTTTATCATCACCGTAGACAATAAAACTGTTTTTGTCCCTATATTATCTTTATCACTTAAATTTAAAATTGAACAAAAGGATTCTCCTTGTCCCTGCGTGTCGCTTTGCTCGATTGCTCCATCTGACTCTTTCCTATTTCTTGCCGCCTCTAATCTGCCTAAATGAAGCAAAAAATGATGCCTTTTTGAACACTCTGTACAAGTCCTTTCCGACGGACAATTTCGAACCCCGTGTCGATCCGATAGACAATTAAAACACCAATTGTTATCTCGCGCCATTTCCTAGCGCTTCCCTGGAGATATTTCTTTAAATTTTGGGCACCAAGCTACAAAATGACCTTGTTTTTTACAAAATGTGCAAGTTCTGATATTTGGTTTATTATCAAATTTGTTCTCTCTCGTTATCAATACGTTTCCTTGTCTGCCGCCTTTATTGTGACTATTTACGATAGGTGTGTTTAATTGCAAAATTTTAGTTTGTTCCGAAACAAAATCTCTCAGTTCCTTATAAGTGGGCATCTTTGTACCTCTTTTCAACGCATCAAACGCTTTAACCGTCTCGCTATCTAATTTAGAACGAGCCAGGAAAAACATAAAAAAATCCGCTACATCCGGTAAATTCAAATTTTTAATAGCCGAAACCGCCGAATCAAATTTTTAGCTGATTCCCCGCGTAAAGATCTAAACTCCAAAATTTGCTCGAAATAACTGTTTGCCAAAAATCGTTTATCCTGATATCTTTCTAAAAGCGTATTCCAAATTATATCATAGTTATCTCCGGTAGGTGTAATTCCTGAACAAGTAGACAGCGCAGAGCCCTTTAACCGCCCAACCAAATAATATACTTTATCTGAATTGTTTAAATTTGGATTTTCATGAATTAAGCTCTTATACACTTCATAGAAAGTTTCCCACTGCCGAATTTCTCCCGAAAATTCCGGTAACTCAATCTTGGGCAACGAAGGTAGCCCTCGATTACCATCCCCTGAACTACTACTTTGACTTCCTACCGAAGCACCCTGCGAAACTGCCGACTCATTTAATTTAGCTGCCACTGCCTCGATGTGGCCGCAAACTTCGTTTATTGTATTAATTAGTTGATATTCCGGAGCATAATCCTCGTTAATCTCAAAAGAAACCTCTTGAATCTGATCAATAACTTTAAATAAATCACTTCTAGTTTTATCGACCATTCTATATAAACTCATGAATTTTATTTTATTAGCCTGATTTGAGATATTTTTTGATAAATCCAACAAAGTCTGTAAAGTACCATTAAGAGCTTCTTTTTTTGCTGTTAGCATTGCAAATTGTCTCTCTGCTTTCGTACCACCCATTATGACAAACAAGCAAGCTTTATAGTGCCTTGTCTAACAATAAGCAAATCTCTGCTAAATTTAAATATGTTCAAGTTTCCCAATTAATATCCAAATCCGTGGAAAATAAGAAATGAGTAATAACGATATATGTCCAAATTCCGGTGAAGCAACTGTTACCGTTTTTTTTTTTAAATTAAAATCCTTTACAAATTACCATCCGACTATGTTATAGTAAAACAAAGCATTATTAACCGAAACCGAAATATATATTTAAATACGGCAACCTCGCCTTTCGCTCATGAAGAATTAATCCGTGAACAACGACAAAAAACAAACTTGCTATCCGGGCTTCAGTATCGTCTGTCGCGAAAAAACTGAGCAATCCAAAAAAATTATCAAGAAACGCAAGTATCCGGCTCGAAGGACCAAAAAATAATGTTTAATATATATATGCTTGTATACCCAATTGAATAAAAAATTTATTGGGAAATTGCCTATATATAATATATAATCGTGGACTGTATTATGACTTACCGAATTTTATGACGAATCTTAACCGACCGACAGATCGAATTCGAAAATTAGGTTTTCTGGTATAATCGCCGAGTTAATATGAATACCGCCGCAAACTTTTGTTAACTAATTCTTTATCCGGTTAAAGTTCACACAGAACCTTAAAAACAGCGATGTTGCCGATATTTAATAAATAAAATCCTGGCTTTAGGAAATTGCCAAAACAATGCTTGATGTTACAAATAAACTGAAATATTAATGAAACAAGCCTGATAAGAAAAATATTATAACCCCAACAATACTATGAAAGAAAATTCAGAGAAATTCTACTGAAAATTCAATTTACTACCTTTGCAGGAATATATAAAATCCACTCCGAGAATCTCCCAGATAATACTGTTCAATTTAAATGAAAATACGTAAAATAATATGTGTGACCGCTAAACGATGAAATTATTTTGTTCTCTGTAAATCTGGATTAAACCATTATCAAATTACATGAATTTGTCTAATAAGATACGAAATTATCCACCAACAAATCGGTATTTTAACCCAACGGTCACTAAAAAAAATTAAGATTATTGAGGTTGTAAGATAATCAAAAATGTGATATAAAAATGCTAAATTTTTGCTTTAGCAAAATATGATTAAGCGAATCAGAAACAATTATTAATTATGTATTTGAAAAATGAAATCTTCATTTTTGAAACATCTGCAAGATGAATAAAATATTTCGAGATAAAAAAAATAGCACTCACCCGGTCAAATTTGCCACAAAGATGATCGACCTTCCTTTCAAAATTAAGTCTTTCAAGCAATTCTGATTTTCGATGTTCTCATTGGATAATTTAAATCACGTGACTATCGCTATAGGACACGCGACGACAAACTACGGAAATACTCAACATATACTAAATATAGTAACAAGTATTAAATTAAATGCTTAAATGGTAGGTATTAAGTAGCGAACTACACTTCCCAATTACCCACTACATGAGATAAGCCAGTTTCCGAATAGATGGCACTTACTCAATATAGAAATCTACAACGACACGAATCCGCAAATTATGGATATAAATCTGCGTACTTGTTCTTATTAAATAATTAGTTGTGCGAAATATACCCATTCACGGATAGATGTCATTGGCGATTAATACATCAAACATCGAAAATCATTGATAATTAAACAGAATTTTAGTGGAGCGGAATAGACTTATATTTGATAACTTATATTCCGTCACACATTGCTTAGTATATTTTAATGGTTTTGATATCATTTTAATGTGTGCTTGTTGGAACGTATGTTATTTTTTTAATTTTATCCTAAAAAAGATAAATGGGCATATCTTTTTGAGAGGTGCTTGTCCCCCCTTTGCAAAGGATGCAGATATTGTAATCTACTAAAAAGCATAAGCTACTAAACAAATATCACCCTGTCGCAAGTTTGGACTTGAACTTGGAGATTGTTATATAAACATTAAAGGCAAACTATAAACAACGCGAGCAATCAACGGGAGCGACTTTGAACCTTATGCATGCAATGATCATCACTTTGTTTTATATAAATACGCTACCGAACCCTCAGTTCGGCAGACTTAGTCTCACCTCCAGCTCCCACGGTTAGTCACTTGACGACTGCCTCCTGGGTTCTATCCGCTCCTAGAGTTAGTCATACGACTGCTTTAGGTTCCATTCCTTTCCTATCCAACCTGGTACCGGTTAGTCACTTGACGACTGCTAGGACCAGGGGTTGCACAACCTCCATAGTAAAGTCTTGACAAGAAGTTTGTCACAGTGTTCAGAAAGACAAGTGTCTAAATAGGCAGTTAAAAAGTTTAGTGAAATCTCTTAGTGCTCTTAAATAAAACCCAACTCTTAAGAAAAACTATAAATTATAAGACAGTAAACAAAGACCTATAAACAGTACCTCAAATCGAGAAAACACCGTAGTAATCGGGTATAATAGAATCTCATTTTCTCTGACCAATAATTGTTGTTAAAGTTTTATCGTTAATACATTGTTATTGTTATAAACTAAACGTGCTTACTTTATCATCTCTTCTTACCCCACGTAACGCGATCCCCGTCTACCTCAGTTACCCCCCCGGCACGCTAAACAAGGCGTGTCCTCACTAGTAGAACATCCAGTGGTAGATTAAAGGAAGCATTGAGACCCCGTCATTGAACTTATCGCGACGAGGCTCTTCTCTGAGAAGTTATTCTTTAAATAAAACGCGCTACCCTCAAAATTACTCGTGACAATATAACGCATTAAAACCTATATTTCACGTACATTAATTCTACTTTAAATATGATGAAGATGTTTCTACTTATAGTATTTTTAAAGTCAGTTTAAATTGGGCGATATATCGGGTATGAGCAACTTACTAATATTTCAGATTCAAACTAATTACAGGTCATCGCCCCTTATATATCATTATATTCACAGCCTTTTCTATAACGCTGAGCAGAGAGGGCTATGTTATATTATTGGCGAGATATCCCGTTTGAGTGGCCACTGCTAAATTCCAAACAATGTTATAGCTTCCGTCTCCGTCTCCCTGTGTCAGACCGACTCGCTCGCACTTGCTGTAGAGTTGACGTGAACATATTATATGGGCGGGACTATCGCGTTTGATTTACATTTCAATTGGTTATAGTTCCCATCACAAGAATAAAAGGTTTTATTCTTGTGGTTTCCGTCTTGCAGCGGTGCCAGTACAGCATACATAATAATATATTATATAAGCATATTATAATTATTGTGTTGTGTTCTTGAAGAACTACCTGTCTTAACCTACTAGCAACGCAACGGTTCGTTTAAATAAAAGGCCAATAAAAAAATTTAGTCATTTATTACAGTAGTAGACTTTAAGCACATGCGTTGGGCATAAAAAACTACCAGGAATCAAACCGCAACCATTCGATTCCATAAGCACCACGCTCACCGCACTGCAAACGGATCGATGAAAGATTTGCCTGATATCGACTATGCATCCGAATACTTCAATTATTGGAGTGGGTAGGGGGGGGGGGGCAGCCGCTAGAATTAAAAAACTATTTTCTTAAAGCGCTCTTGACCCTTGTTCTATTTTTATAAATAAGAAGAAATCAAATTGGCAAGGTCGCCCGACGGCTGCTGTGTGTGGATTGAGCGATGTGACCGAGGTGGAAGGATTGTATTATTTAAGGATATAATGAATGGCTGTAACAATAATAGTGTTATTGTCACGAAATGCGTCTAGAACTCGGTCACATGACCAGAGATGTTTTGCATTTCATGGTCACTTCAGGTTGGCCCTCGGCTCGCTCCGGGGCGCAACCAAACAAAACTAACCTTTTACAAACATAACTTAAGAAAAGCATGTTTTGCCATTGGAATCGAATCCGGGCCGCCGCCCGTATAAGAAACACAGCATCCAACCACTGAGCTACGAGACCACTAGAAAGCAATTCGCTTGATCATAAAAATATGGTGTTTGTCAACAATGTAATGCGCTCGCAACTCGGAAACGTCTACTTCGCATACCCGTCTTTCTTTGACCTCGTTTCGTTTCTAGAATTCCATCTGGCTAAAAATTGCGTCTTATTTAATTCTAGACATTCGGGAAATATTCTCAATTAATGAGAATGTTAATCCTGTATCTAGTTTTTCGGGGTCTAATCTAAAATTTAAAAGCAAATATTTACATGTGCAGTGCCAACACCTAATTCTAAATATAATATATGTGTGCCTCACAAAAGAAAATGAACAACATATTATTATAAGAATTAATAAGCTTACCAAATTATCAAGCAAGGTCCTGTTATAGACCATAGCGCCAAAAGAAAACGAATTTGTCAAAAATTTAAACAGATTGACGATGGAGACTGGGACGTTGTTCGTAGGTGTTCATAATTTGTACAAATAAAATAAAGTACCTACACTGTGCCCATTACGTTGTTACTATCAGCCAAAAATATTAATCAGTCCTGCGCAGGTTATTATGAGGATATGACTGCTCAACTATTTGGAAAATAGATTGTCGAGCAGCGGCTGCCAAATATTCCTCCACATTCTGTGATTGTTATGGATAATGCCTCATATCATTCACGGTTATCAGTCAAGATAACCAATAATAGCACCAAAAAATAGGATATAATTTGGGTTCTGAGATAAAAAATATAGATATTCGCAAAAAAAACAACGAAAAAAAATTTATTGCCACTTTGTATAATAAACTTACCGACAAGCTCTAAACATACCTTCACCCCTTGGTCAATTTTTGGCAATTTTTTATGCTTAAAATGCATATGCCTAAAGCTGGAGAGTATAATGGCAAAGGCAAAAAAGCAATCGAAGCATAGTGTCACGTTTTTCTCAGAAATTGTTGAAGTTAGTACAGTCCCGCTCCCCTGAAGTTTCCTTTGTTTGTTTTGTCTCTCGGCCAGCCTATATATTGAACTCGTAGGTATAACCTGCATACGAATCACTTTTTAGCCACATTTTAACGCCTCTTTCTGCTGTCTTGAGTGGCATATACTGTTCAGTGACAAACAGCATTTGAATTCCCTCATTGATTCATCTATACTTTAAAAACAACTGTCTTGGTGGGCTTGTCAAAATCTTTCTTTAAGACATTGCGCTACATCGTCGTCAATATAATAAATATTACTTCGCTTATTTGGTTTTTGCGCAGAAGCAAAATAATTTTTTGAAAAAAGCAACTGAAACCTGTCTCTTGAAAATGCCTTTTTCGTTGATTGATTTCCCAAGGAAGGATGAATAGGTCAATAGTTGCTAACAGATGAAACATGGTTATGACATTATGAGTATACATCCTATACATTTTTTGATCTCCCCTCTACATGTGTTTCATACTCTTCATCTTTTTTTCTATTTCTCTTACAAGATCATTTAGTAGATACCTCTTTTTTTGTCAAAAAAATTATCATTTGGCACTAATCATAAAACAAATGATGATGTGTTTAATGTTGATGAAGGGCTAGAGTCAAGTAAATCATCACTATCGTTGTTGTTATTACTACTTTCGTTTTCTTCTTTCGATTTTAGACACTATGAATTTTTTAGTTTTGCGTTTGTCCCCTTCTTTTTTCTTTTTGGTTCATCGTCTGAGAAGCTCTCATCTGTAGAATTAGTTGGGAGGCATAATTTATGGATCATAACTGCTACAAAACCACTGGTACGATTAGATCCTGCTAGAGAACTACTGGTACAAATTTGAGCCACACTAGAATACTGCTGGTTCTCTTGATAGGATTTTTAAGTGATTTGCTCCAAGCTGGGAGCATCTTTTATCAGATATAAAAACATCACTTAAGTAAACGTTGACAAAAATCTATTATTCGTTGCCCTTCCAGATATGTCATTGTAGAGATTTTTTTGTTTCCTTGATATGTAGCTTTGTCTTTTAAGTGACGTGCAGATGGTTTCAGGACAGACGTTTATTCTTCGTTAATTTCCAAATAATAATATGTTAACCAATTTTCGAAATTCTAGGCGCGGATTTTGTTGCACTAAGGCCACTAAAGCGCTTAAATTTTTACGTTTTGAACATTGACGGAATAGTTTTATTTAAGTTTGTCACAGATTTTTAAGGCACTTGCACTACTTTTAAAAATCCCCAAAAATCCTCTTAATGGAAATCTTGATACTTCACTCGTACATTAGACTCTCACTACTTTTTAGAATCCCCCGGTTGCCGTGTACCAATGTACATGCATATCCAGATTAGGTAGGGACCTGTTCGCCCTGTGCCTGTGCACAGGTGTTCACAAATATTGAGGTTGTGGGATAGAACAATTAGAAGTGTACGCACCTGCGTGCTATACACAGCTATATTGAGCGCAGTTGAGAGAGCCCGAAAGCCTGATGAATTTGGTGTTTGCCTGCGTATTTATATGCTACAAAATGCTGATGACTGCAACGTTAAGGATTAAAATCGCTCCCGTCCAACGCTCTAGTTGTTTATAATTAATATTTTTCAAGTTCAAGTTCAAACTTAGGACAGGGTGATATTTAATTAGTAGGTTTATGGTTTTTAGTAGTTCACAATATATTAAAATTAAGACAAACATAAAATTCCAATGGACTATGCATTATAATAATTGTTGATTTGAATTAAGAATATGGATAAAAATGGTGTGTATTGGTCTTTTATCAATGATAAATAGTTTCAGTATCATAATGGGCTGGAGATATGTCTTATGAATCAGCTGGCGAATTCAGAGATTTCACTTTTTGCCAAACAAAAATAGAAATAGCATGCCAATGTTTACGAAATGTTATTTAAAATACTATTTTTCCAAATTAATTTTTTTCTTGGAAAAAATTGTTCTATCTTAGGTTTTCTAAAAATATCGTTGTTTTTTTTATCTAACAGGTCTAAATACCGCCTGATTGTGTCGTTGAATTAATTGGCAAATGAACTAGTATGTGTATTTTCTGAAATTATGGCCATATTGCTTAAAAACGATGTGTGACGAATAGTGTAGTGTGGTTACTTTTTAAAAAAGATTTGTTACATGTTAGTGTGTCTATATTGGATTATTAAAATTATATATAATTTGTTGTGGTAAACAAATCGAAAATGTTATAAAGTTAAATCTGCTATTAATCAGCAAATTAAAAGTCATCGCAACTTAAATACTGCTCAGAGTGGCTTGTAAAGTCGTTTTAAATAATAGGACCAAAGTATTTCTGTGTCTTTTGTCTGAATATTCTATGATAATTTTTTTTGAGGTTGGATCCACAACAACTGCAATATGAGTTAAAATGAGCCCCAAATTTGCTACCTGTGCAATGTCAGTTGCCTTCCCAAGGAAGATAAAAGCACCGCTTTTGGATTTCCGTGCGATTCCTGTAGCAGTGGCGTAAAAACTGTAACTGAGATTCGTGCTATTCTCCTTCAAACTAGGACCTGCATTTTTTGGTGCCCGGGCTGCAAGGAGATAAATGTGGCGGGCAGAATCACTGCTGCAACTGCCGTTTGCGGCAACAGTCTGGATCCCGCTACACCAACATCCAGCAACATCAATAAGGCAACGGAAATTGAAAACACCTATCTCAAGTTACTGAATAAAGAGATGGATGATAAAAACAGTATTCTAAAGTCCAACAACAGCCTTCTGGAGCAGAGAATCGTCGCACTGGAGTCTGAACTGGGTGTTCTTCGCGACGCCTCTGCACCTCAGGTAGATGATGCCACTCCAGATAAGTCTGCACCTCGACCGCAGCAGTTTGAAATTGAGAGTCTGTTTTGTGAACTCAAGGAGAGAGAAAGCCGCAAATTCAACTTCATGCTATTTAACTGCCCTGAGTCAACCACTAACATCAGTGAGGTTGCTAGAGATGTGGTAGACCATTGTCTCGGAAGAGAAACTCAGGCATGTTTTCAAGTGTTTCACATGGGAAGAGTGGTCGCTGGTAAGAATAGGCCGATAAAAGTTATCTGTAATTCAGGTAACTTAGCTAATGATGTTATACGCAACTCAAAAAAAAATCAAAACACACGGTACCCTTAAGCATCTGTCAATTAGTGATGACAAAACTCTTCAGCAAATACAGAGTATCGCAAACTCAAACAGCGATTGGATGAACGTGTTAGAGCTGGTGAGGCTAACCTGAAAATTATTTACAAATATGGATCACCTAAGATTATCACCACCAACCATACTGTTAATTTAAACTGATTAAGTTGTCTAACAAGAATAATCAAATAACTTACCAAAATGCTAGGGGTCTAAATACTAAAACCGGTGATTTCCATAAATCTGTTTCTCACTGTGAAAGCCATCTAGTGGCAATCACAGAGACATGGATCCAGGATGGCCTATTTAACAATGAACTGTTTAATGACAACTATGTGGTCTACAGAGCTGACCGTAAACTCGATCTCATGAATGTCACAAGGGGTGGAGGCGTGCTTCTCGGTGTTAGGCACGACCTTAGAGCATCAAGGCTCAATTTGTAGGAACTAGAGGAACTTGTGCCTGATATTGATGTCTTGGGCTGTAAGTTTTACTTGAATGACTCGGTTGCATTTATTTTTATTATTTATATTCCACCTAACTCTCCCGCTAATTCACACCAGAGCCTATTTCAATATTTCTCTATATATGAACCTATTCAGAACAACAAAGTTATCTTTATCGGGGACTTCAACCCCAACTCAAATGCAAAAACAACTCAATTAAATGATTTCTTAGCACTGTGTGACTTTACCCAATTCAATACTCTCTCGAACGCTTGGGGAAACTTATTGGATCTTGTTATTGCTAACATTGAGTGTGAGGTAACTAGGGATCAACTGCCCCTGGTTCCTGAGGATCCTGCCCACCCCACTCTTAGTGTTGCATTTGATATACAGCTCAGGACAGATACTGGGTTTGGGGACTTTCCATGCTCCAACACAAGTAGAAACTATAACTTCAATAAAGCTAATTACAACCTAATGTATCATCTACTTAATGTCACTGGTTGGAACCTAATAATTAATGAGCCAAATGTTAATATAGCGGTTGATCACTTCTATAATAGACTTTATAACATCCTTGACCAATCTGTTCCCTTATATGCCGTGAAGTCCGCTATAGTTAAGTACCCCACCTGGTATACTGGAGACATTATTAACAATCTGAATGTAAAGGATCACCTCCATAAAAGATACAAAAGGTCTGGCTCAAGCTTGGACTACCAAGCATACTCAAATAAAAGACGGACTGTTAAGGTGTTGATCGACATTGCATATAAGACATACATAAATAATACTGAATCATCTATCAGAAGCAATCCTAGTCACTTCTGGAAATACATTCGACAAAAGCGCAATAAAACACGTATTCCAGGAACGTTGACCCTCGGTCAGACTTCCCTTGATTCTCCACAAAGTATAGTACATGGATTCGCTGAGTTTTCCAGGAGTGTTTATGAGGTTTCTTCTGACTTTGACTTGGATGGTCTAAATGAGCCTGGCAATTCCCAAAATATCACTATCACTCACGTAACTGAATCTGAGATCTTCGAAGCACTAAGGAAACTGAAAAACTCACATACCTCTGGTCATGATAAGATACCCTCCTTCATCCTGCGTGACTGTGCTCAATGTCTCACGGTGCCACTGCACCACATATTTAATGTGGCGATCCAGACCAACATGTTTCCTGACCGCTGGAAAATAACTAAGATCTGTCCAGTGTTTAAGGGTGGGGATATAAACAACATCTCAAATTATAGGCCAATTTCTATTTTGTCCAACTTCTCTAAGGCCTTTGAGGTGTGTATATATGATAATCTCTTCCATCAGGTTAAAAACTTAATTACTCCCGCTCAACATGGTTTTTTTACTAGACGCTCAACTGTAACTAATTTGACTACATTTCTAAAAGAAGCCTATCAAGCTATAAATACGAAAAAACAACTCGATGTCATATACACGGATTTCTCGAAGGCATTTGACAAGTTGGATCATGGCCTAATTGCTCAAAAAATTTTCAAAATTGGTTTTCATAATAACCTGATAAACCTACTTATCTCTTATCTCAGTGGCAGGTCCCATTTCGTTGAATACAATGGTTTTCAGTCCATTGATTTTAATGCGACCAGCGGAGCCCCTCAGGCAAGTAATCTCGCTCCCCTAATTTTTGCCATATTTGTCAACGATATCACCCAGAACATCTCGTCAAACTGTTTACTGTTTGCGGACGACCTCCAACTGTATAGATGTATCAATAACTTGCAAGATTGTACTGAGTTACAGAAGGACATTGATACACTATCGTCTTGGTGCAGTAATAATAAATTACATCTTAACATAAACAAATGCAAATCGATGACCATCTCGAATCTCAATCACGAATTAGACTTTAACTATCAAATTGATTCCAGTGATCTTTCCAGTGTTGATTCAATCAGAGACCTGGGGGTCTTGATTGACAAAAAACTCTCATTTAATGACCACATTGATCATGTGGTGCAATCAACATTAAAAACCCTAGGGTTTATCATTAGGTCTACAAAAGAGTTTGAGAATTTGGACAGTCGTATCACTTTGTTCAACTCTTTAATAAAATCTAAATTGCAATATGCTGCTCTGGTGTGGTTTCCGAGTCATCAAGTACATGTGGACAGGCTCGAATATGTTCAACGGCGATTTCTAAAATATCTAAGTTTCTAACAGGATGGGTTTTACCCTCCAAGAGGTTTTGATCATCAGTTATTATTAAAAAAGTTCAACTTCCTTTCA
>MU185036.1:49327-59847 GCA_016904865.1 Pissodes strobi | reverse complement strand
ATCGCCCTTCAATTGTTTTCCATTATACGTTATCAGAGACTGTTTTAAGTTTGAAGTATGACAGAAATGACTAATATATACAGGGAAAACTGCATAACTGCAATTTTCAACTTTATTTTTTCCCCTTGATAACTGAGCTCATTTCGTTTTCACCAGTAGATACTTACTGGCTATATATGCACATCTACTTCACAGGTTATCTTATTGATTTAGTATATTTTTAGTAACTGTTTATTGGTCTAATGTTATTATCGTTGCCATGGGATTGATTTAGAATAAAGTTAGTTTGGTAAAATATTTCCTATTTATAGTGTTTCGTGATTGACTGCATTTGGTCAAACCTTTAAGAATTCAACGTTTGGTTGGATTTATTGCAGGATAAGAATTGAGCAAAATTAATGTTATAGGGCATAGATTAAAACTTAGTATCTTATTTGGCTTTGATTTAATAGTCTGATAATCTAGATGAAAGACATTACAGAGAATTTTCTCATTAGCTTATGGGCAATACCATAACTTCAAATTAATTTGGCATATAATAAATTGTCTTTGGAGTGCATGTGAATGTTGCTAATATTTAAATAAACATAAAGGATCCAGATGTTTAGTTTGGTAAGCTAACGTCAATTTTCAAGATATTCTTATCTAGGGTACCTATATTTATAAATTTTACTGCCCTGATTTCAACGTGTAAACGTCGCTGATATATTCCTAGTTAAAAATTTTGTGGCGCCTTCACATGACTGTCAAGTCATAGACCCACGTCTTTAATTATTGTTGAAACCGCTGAGTAAAACCTGGCATATGGACCGTTTGTTAAGCAATTAACAAAAAAAAATACCGCCAAACCCCAAAAGAGGAACGACACTGTTCAACATCTTTCAGGGTTTCTTTTGATGCAGAATCGATTGTCTATATCGATTTTTGTCAAAACAAGTCTTTTAATGTTATCACAAATTGCTAAGGCACTTTCACTACTTTTTAAAACTCCCCAAACACTATCCCTTCACTAGAAGTTCTGATACTTCATAAATTCGACTCTCTCTATACTTTTTAGTAGCCCCCGAATGCCGTATACCTATGCATACGTTCACCCAGGTTAGATGAGGACCTGACAACCTTATACCTGTGTATAAGTGTTCTCAGTTATGGGGGTTGTGGGATAGAACAACTAGAAGTGGACGTACCTGTGTACTGCCCAGCAACTAAATTGAGCGGTTTGAGAGACCCGAAAGTCTGATTAACTTGGCGTTTGCCTGCGTATCTATATGATACAAAATGCTGATGGCTGCATCATTAAGGATTAAAGTCGCTCCCGTCGACCGCTCAAATTGTTTATAATTAACAGTGAATGTTTATATAACATTTTTCAAGTTCAAGTTCAAACTTGCGACAGGGTGATATTTAATTAATGATTTTAATTAGTTCACAATATAATTGTTTGTCCTGACTCTAAGAGATGGTTGATATAGAGCAGGAACAGTGTGGGAGATAATATACACCCTTGAGGAACTCCGGAATTGATTTTAAATTTCTCCGAGAGATGTCCATTAATACCAACTCGTAGATTTCGATTCTTTACGAAATTGGAGGGCCATAGAAGCAATGCTGGTGATAGTCCGTATGCTGTCAGTTTGCTTAACAATCCGTCATGCCACACCCTATGAAATGCTTTGGATATGTCGAAAGCCATTACACGAGATTCGCCGTAGCTCTCGATGGCTTTGGTCTATAGGTAAGGTGCGGAAGCCATATTGGCGCTTATTATGCCTGTCGATTCGAGATATTTTAAGAGCTGTTCCTTGATCAGTTTCTCCATGATTTAGGACATGATGGGAACTAAGATAATTGGACGGCAGTTATTTGGAATAGTTTTTTACCTTTCTTCGGGTTGGTTGCACTGGATCCCATTTCCAGCTAGAAGGAAAGCATGTAGTTCTGTATGATAGAGAGAAAAGCATGCATAGTGGAGCTATTAGTCCACAATAGAAAATGGGCAGGAATTCATAGAGCCGAAGAACTCTTCCATTTAGCAGAAGACAGAGATACGTTCGTTTTCGTCGGTGCGAACTGACATGGTACTTGAAGAACAAGAAGAGGGCTTATCTCGTATAGTTCCTTGTACTGGTTACTCGGGTGTAACTAAAAGAATTGTTATGATTGTCTTTGAAGTGAAAACTTCTTTAGCGCTGTTAGCTGGCTGAGAATGGCAGTGATTTAACACCCGATGAAACGAAAAAAAGCAACACCTTTAAAAATATATATATTTATAGGATGTAGCCTGCGAGTTGTGCTGCATAAGTTAGAAATGTTGTTTAACACTTGTCTCGAGACCGGAAAAATCCCCAACTCCTGGAAAGCGCAAATATTGTATTAATATTCAAAAAGGGAAATATAAAAGACCTAAAGAACTATTTCTCGATATCGTAAATATCTCATCTTAATAAATTGTTCACCAGAGTTTTAATGAATAGGATAACAACAAAGCTCGACGAATGCCAACCTCGCGGGCAGGCAGGCTTCATAGGAGAATACAGTACTATACCATATACACAGAATCAGACATATAATGGAAAAATCCTACGAATATAACCAACGCCTATACATGGCATTCATTGACTTTGAAAAGGCATTCGATCGCGTATAGACGTGGGCACTGCTAAATGCATTGAAATGATGTAGAATAGATATATTCAAATAATAAAAGACATGTATGGTAAATCAACAGTTACCATACAAGCAGCTGAGGAAGTTAAAGCAGTAGAAATAAAAAGAGCTATAAGACAAGGAGACCCCATATCACCAAAACTATTTACTGACCTTCTAGAAGACGTTTTCAAGACCCTGCAATGGGACACTATAAGAATAAATATAAATGGAGAACACCTGTCTAACCTCAGATTCGCTAAAGATATCGTGTCCTTCTCCGATGACATAAACAAACTAGAGGAAACGGTAACAACCATAAACGAAGCCACAAGCAAAGTAGGACTAAACATGAACATCACCAAGACAAAAATAATTACCAACGCCGGGAATGGACGAAATCTACAAATAGACAATAAAACAATAGAGTTGGTGGACGAATATGTATACTTGGGTCAGAAATTGTCAATGGTAGAACCAGCACAAAAAGCCGAGATAAGCAGAAGAACGGCATTGGCATGGGCAGCGTTCAGCAAACTAATCCAAGTGTTTAAATGAAAGTGTTCAAAAACCATTTTGAACACGCTTTCAAATCTAACGATTTAATTTTTGTACAATTTAACATTCCACGCCACTGTCCTGGCATTCCAAACAAATTAAAATTCATGGCGATACTACTAACGTCATCTTTTGTTTACAACGTTTATTCACTGCTTCAGCAGTCTAGAAAGCTAAAAGTTAAGCGTCCTCTTAGCTTATCTGACCAAACATAGCGCTTCCCGCTATACCCCGGCGACTGAGTCGACCAATCACTGTCTCTTAACGGAGGTAATCAAGTTAGCTCCTAAATTTCCGATCTTTAAAAATCGATTTTTATAAAAACTAGTTAACGTATTTCGACCGGATTTGTGTTAAAATTCATAAGGTTAATTTAGACGATCGCTGACGTAAAGGTTTACATAACTTCTGAGTATTTACATTATTCGGAACGACACTGTTCAACATCTTTCAGGGTTTCTTTTGATGCAGAACCGATTGTCTATATCGATTTTTGTCAAAACTCATTAATAAAAAAATTCCCATATGATGCATATCACGTTCCATCCCAAGAAAAAGGCATTTTCAAGAGGCAGGTTTCAATTGCTTTTTTCAAAAATGTATTTCGCTTCTCCGGAAAAATCAGATAAGTGCAGTAACATATATTATATTGACGATGTAGCGCAATGTCTCAAAGGAAGATTTCGACGAGCCCACCAAGACAGTTGTTTTCAAAGTATAGATGAATGAATCAATGAAGGAATTCAAAGGCCGATGGAAGATGGATCAAAAATTTACGTCAGCTATCCGGACATAGTCTCTTTCTACAAACAAATTATGGGCAACTAAATAATACGAGTGTACGAGAAGGCGGTGGAAAACATGTACGGAAAATAAGACAAAACCGAGAACGACAACATTTTGTCAAGAGTATAATATTCCTTTATGTAAGCATTTGTTTTTTCAGGTACAAAAGATTAGCAGCCCTTCGTAGGTACAAATAAATCAGTATGTAGGAAGGCTTTTAGGCCGATCCTCTTGTGATTAAAGTACAGTTTAGCAAATATATCTGAAACAGCCAAGACGGTCGCCTATTATCTGAAACTCATAGCTCAGAGCGTGGTTATTAAATTTAGGCTTGCCTTCAGGTTGTTTGTACGTTTTCGCCGTATAAGGTAGATCAAAGTTGGCATTGCGTTACATTTATGTTTAGGAGATTTCACCTAAAACGTATTGTAATCTACTAAAATGCATAAGCTACTAAACAAATATCACCCTGTTGCAAGTTTGAACTTGAACTTGGAGATTGTTATATACACATTAAAGGCAAACTATAAACAACGCGAGCAATCAACGGGAGCGACTTTGAACCTTATGCATGCAATGATCATCACTTTGTTTTATATAAATACGCTACCGAACCCTCAGTTCGGCAGACTTTAGTCTCACCTCCAGCTCCCAAGGTTAGTCACTTGACGACTGCCTCCTGGGTTCTATCCACTCCTAAAGTTAGCCATACGACTGCTTTAGGTCCCATTCCTTTCCTTCCAAACCTGGTACCGGTTAGTTACTTGACGACTGCTATGACCAGGGATTGCACAACCTCCATAGTAAAGTCTTGACAAGAAGTTTGTCAGAGTGTTGAGAAAGACAAGTGTCTAAATAGTCAGTTAAAAAGTTTAGTGAAATCTCTTAGTGCTCTTAAATAAAACCCAACCTTTAAGAAAAACTATAAATTATAAGACAGTAAACAAAGACCTATAAACAGTACCTCAAATCGAGAAAACATGCGCACCGTCGTAATCGGGTATAATAGAATCTCATTTTTTCTGACCAATAATTATTGTTAAAGTTTTATCGTTAATACATTGTTATTGTTGTAAACTAAACGTGCTTACTTTATCATCTCTTCTTACCCCACGTAACGCGATCCCGGTCCACCTCAGTTACCCCCCGGCACGCTAAACAAGGCGTGTCCTCACGAGTAGAACATCCAGTGGTAGATTAAAGGAAGCATTCAGACCCCGTCATTGTACTAATCGCGACGAGGCTCTTCTCTGAGAAGTTATTCTTTAAATAAACGCGCTACCCCCGTAAAATACTCGTGACAGTATTGTGTTAAAAACTGTTTATCTTATGTTTTCGAATAGACATAAAATGAGTTCACAGCCCTGTTCAAGTAGGAGATCTATAAATAATCCTGATATATTTTGCTACATATGTAGAGAATATACGTTTCGTGTTTTTGTAAAGAGAGCTCATGTTGGATATTTTGGTGTTAAGCTTGGTTATCAGGATAAAAATTGTACACCGCATAGAGCCTATAAAATTTGTACAGAACATTTAGGACAGTGGACTATTGGGAAAAGAGTCTATGATTCGGCATACCGATGGTTTGGAGAGAACTCAAAAATTACTTCAATGACTGTTATTTCTGCGTAGTAAATATTATTGGAATCAATCGAATCAATCAAGCAAGTGGTTTTATCCTAATATAGTATCTGCAAGACGCCCAGCCCTTACTCAGAAGTGCCGATCTCAACGTTTAATCAGCTACCAGAGCTCTGTGAGGACGAATATTGTGCCTCTGACCATCTGTCTGACACTGACGAAGGTGACAGTGATTATGAGGGTATGTCATCAGTTCCTCAAAGTTTTAACCAGGATGAGTTGAACGAGCTCAGCAGAGATCTCAGCCTGTCAAAACAAGCTTCGAAATTACTGGCTTCCAGGTTAAATCAATAACATTTCACTGTTGGGAAAACACCCCAACACGTGTAGAAACTATCGTTTTCCACCGTATCATTTGGTGATAACACCCTGTATGTATGTAGAATGAATGAGCCATAATAAATCCATGAATATATTTATTTCACCCCGGGTACAGCCCAATTTGTACATTTAAATCAAGTTCTTTAATGCCCCTTAGTTCAACCCTGGATGGTCGATTCCATCCGATACAGCTAAATGTCATTTTACCAGTTCGATTGGGGTCAATCCAAGCGTTTTCAATTTAATATATTCGTGTCTCCGTCAGTAAACAGCAGTCTGTCAAAGAAAGAAAGAAGATGTTTTCCCCTCTCAGATAAAAACCGACGCCGAGCTTTCCCGCGCTATTGTCCCTCCCGAAATCGTAAGAAATTTCATATTTCAGTTCAGTTAAAACATTCGCTCAAATAACAGTAAAACGTGCTGTTCTCAGGCCAAAGGTCAAATTCCTTTTTGGGCCAATTTCTCTTGTATGCACAAATAATAGAGAATATTTCGTGCACCTCAGTTATCTTTGTCCAAGGTTGGGCAAAGACTTCCTTTTGGGCTTTTTTAAGCAATTCTTCGAAGTCAGAACGATATATAGCGTCCCCTTTGGAAAATGGAACAGATGGCGGACTGACATTTCTGGTCAAATTTCTGCAAGCAAGGTGAAAGCTGGATTTATGGTTTCCGTAAACACAAAAATTAAGTTTGGAAAATATCTAAGTAAAATCTCTCCCCGTTGAAGTCAGGTAAAGCAGTCATAGTGAAAAGGTTCGCTGTGTGAAAGTTGCTAAGTTGGAGAACAAAAAGTAGTAAAATAAGAAAGATAAAACACTAATTTTAAATCAAACAATCAAGACTTTTTAGTAGATATTTCTAATTTTAAGAAACCTTTTTGTAATATTACTTTTATACTTGAATGGACGAATGATGAATGATTGGAAGTTTTAGTCTAAGAGTTGTACATATATAATTTCTATTTAACATAGAAAACGCTGTTCATTTATATCTATCATATTTGAATGCAATTTACACCTGCATTATTAAATTATATCAAACCGAATGCATGTTTCAATTTATCTCACCACCCTATATTATACTGTCCATTAAAAGTGGTTAATTAAGATACCACACCCGTCTTTATGGTATTAAACAATAATAAAAGCACTTGTTTATCCCGACCATTTGACTTTACAAGAAAAAACAATCTTTTAGCATTTTTTCCTCAAGAAGACAATCTTGTATTTTGTATTCCTTTAGGACTCCTGGAAAAAATGGGCATTTTTGAATGTTTTCCCGATGATTGGCGCTTATTTATTGATAGTTCAAAGTGAAGTTTAAAACGTGTTATTTTATAAAATGGGAACAAATATGGCTCAGTACCAATGGTCACTCAACGAAAATGAAAGAAGAATATGGTTACATAGCCTTGGTATCAAAAAAGATAAAGTATCGTGAAGATCAATGGGTAATTTATACGGACTTAAAAAATGGCCAACTTTCTCCTTGGGCAGCAATACTAAATATCCTTGCTTCTTGTACCTCTGGGACAGTAGAGATAAAACACACCACTGGTTTAGTGTTCGGAATAAACAATTATTACTTCTTAAATCATTATGATCACAATGGTGGGAGTGGTAATTAACTTTATAATTAACCACTTTAGTTAGGGGACTGTATCAAAATAGGGTAGTGGGGGTTTTATTCATAGGGTGAGAATTGAAACATGTATTTTAGGTAGCACGTACTTTAATAACGCAATAATTAATTTGCATCAAATATGATTAATATATACAATGATTTCTAACTAATTTCAAGCATTCTTCTTTTCATGCACAAAACTAAATAATGTACATCAGGTTAACTATTATTAAATGTTTAACAAAACTTCTTGATTATTTAATTTAACAAGAACTTCTTTCTTAATTGAATTCAATCAACTTTATTTCAAGTATCTGCTTTTCGTTCACACAAAATACCTTGTTACTGTACGCCTTCTTCAATTCTCACTTAACTTCATCAGGGATAAAAGACCTCGAACATTTGATTCGAATCTCAAATACAGGAATAGATTTGTCTACTACAAATTTCCAACCGCCATTTTACCTTCTTCGATCTTCATCAGGAGAGACGCCACGAGTTGTATTATCTCGAGAAAATGCGTTAAAACGCCCAAATATTTGCGCAAACAACGGAAAAAACTACTAAATATCTTGGTGTCAGATAGGGCTACGACTGAGTAGATGTTTTTGGCGCCAAATTCAAGCATAGCGGTGGCTGGACCGTTGTATCACGGGTGAGTGTCTGTAAGGCACTAAAATCTTATTTTTCGTACCGGCGCGGATAGGAAGAAGAGAGCGGAAAATTGCGCAGATGCGGATGCATTTGAGAGGGTAGAAACATGTTCTTTTTTTATTTGACACATTGTTGTTTACACAACATTGACGGAGACAAAGATGTATTATATTGAGAACGATTAATAACGATTCCCTTGACGGAGTGACAACTTGCTTTCTAGCGATTGTTTCATATAACGGAATCTATTCTACAGACAATCCAGATTCGGACTAAGGAGTAACTCAAATACAATGCTTTAAATGGACAAATTGCTGTTTACCTGGGGTCAAATAAATTTATTCGGGTTTGAATAATGGGTCAATCATTCTATGATATATACAGTGAAAAACGATAAGTGAATACACATGTTGGGGTGTTTCCCCAACAGTTACGTGACCTACGAGAGAAACTATGAACGTTGGGGAAATTAATGTCATTAATGACTCCTCAGTTGAACCAAAGAAAATCATCTTTCCTCCACTGCATATTAAGCTGGGCCTAATGAAGAAGTAAAGGCTCTCGATAAGAATTACTCATGTTTTGCATATATAAGGGAAAACTGCCTCAGTTGAGTATGGAAAAAATTAAAGCAGGAATATTTGACGGTCCCTAAATAAGACGACTAATTAGGGTTCCTGCTTTTGTACATTCTATGAGTGAGACTGAGCGAAAAGCCTGGACCTCATTTGTTACAGTTGTCGAAACATTTCTGGGCAAGCACAAAACGAAACACTATGTTAAACTGATAAACAAGATGCTTAACTATTTTAGATATCTTGGGTGTAACTTGAGCATCAAGGTGCATTATTTACACCGCCATTTAGACCGCATTCCTCAAAATTTAGGAGAAGTCAGTGAGGAGCAAGGTGAGAGATTTCATCAAGATATTAAAATAATGGAGGACCGCTACCGAGGAAGATGGAATAAAAGTAAGATGGCAGATTGCTGCTAGAGTTTAAAAAGGGACTGTTCCAAAATACATTAAAATATGTCATGGAAAAGAAGCTTTCGAAGTGTTCAATGACTAATTAGTTTTATTAATAACTTTTTCTTTGTATGCACATTATAATAATATGTGTATAATATAATAATAAAAAATTCGAGTTTAGTTTTTGTTCGATCCAATAATTCCACTTATAATAGTGTAACGTATATTGCAATAAAATTTCTCATCTTATAAATTCGAGCTCCTAGACAAAAATAAATGCCATATTCAAATTCAGGGCATCAAATTTATATGAAATCAGCTCCAAATACCCCGGTACCAAAACGTGTGTTGGGCTGTAAAGGTGGTGAAAAACATGTACTGAAAATAAGACACAGACGCAGAATTGGCAGAAGAAATTATAGATGATGGTGAGAAGAAACCCATTGTTCTTCGACGATCTGACCGAAATAGAAGGATCTCTAAAAACACAGATGTTATGGAAATATATCTCTACATTGTGAAAGTCGTACAAGAAGACGATTCTTTCATGTAAGCATTGATTTGCGTTGTACCACACATAATTTTTATATTTGTACAATCCTACTGGTTTATAAGTATATCATTAAATATTTGTCATTACTGTTGTTACTTATGTGTACCATCCCCATCTCTACCTGTTTTTCAAAAAATTTTATGTTTCCTTCAGTAAGTAAACTTTATTTATAACTAACGAACTAAAAAAATTAGAAAAAAAGTTCACTGTCAAGAAAAAATCGACAGTCATAGCCAAGGATAAAGAGCGTTTCCTCTAAAACTACATCGCTCAATTTTTTTGAAGCAAAAAGAGATCATTAACTTTATCGAAAGCCCTTGACAGATCAAAGAAGAGCCCAGCAAGATAAACTTTTTTTATAGACAAGCTCCATCCGATCAGACACCACCTTCTCGTTCGAACTGCCCAAACAGAGACCGTGCTGACAGTCCCTCATATTACAAACGTAGTAGAATATAGGTTGTAATTTATATCAAAATTATAAATAGATCAAATCTATTATTACTGTCATAAAAGTAAAATATAAAGCATATGATAGATGACGGTAGAAAAATATGTTTTGTATTTTTAATCACGCTATCAGAAAGCCAAATAGTCTGCTACATTATAATACAACCTCTTATGTAAGAAGATAATCAATTTCCATTACTATGCCAAAATGTGTCAGCGAAAATATTTGGATTGCCTATATTTTAATGTCTGCTGAAGCCACCCATCTTCCGTATGATTTATCTTCTGAACATTTCGACGTATTATTTCCAGGGA